>OZ030015.1:84999648-85247148 GCA_964023405.1 Apodemus agrarius | reverse complement strand
GAGCTTACACTTGAGTTGACTACACCCTGCTCCAGAAGAACTTCAATGTTCTTATTTTATTTATTTTCATTTTGTGTGTATGAGTGTTTGCTTGCACATATGTAAGTGTGGCAAGAAGACAGTATCAGAGCACCTGGATCTGCAGTTATAGGTAGTTAGGGGCCACCATGTGGGTGTTGGAAAATAAACCCAGGTCCTCTGTAGGAGCAGCTAAGGCTTGCTTGCTCATTTATTCATCCATTTATATATATATATATATATATATATATATATATATATATATATACATATACATATATACACATATACATATATATATATTTACTTATTTATTTATTTATATTTGATGTATGTGAGTACAGTGAACGTGACTTCAGACCCACCAGAGGAATTCATCGGATCCCATTACAGATGGTTGTGAGCCACCATGTGGGTGCTGGGAGTTGAACTCAGGACCTCTGGAAGAGCAGTCAGTGCTCTTGAATGCCAAGCCATCTCTCCAGCATCTTCCCCCAATCTTTCCCTAGTTGCTCCTTGGAAACTGTTTAAAAGAGGATTCTACACACACAGGCAGGTCCCTAGATTGCAAATCATGTGACCTGCAAGGCCCTATGGAGAATCAGGTTCCTGGAGATTTCTTTAGTGGCTGCTGGGAAGATGGAAGAGTCTCACTCACACTTCACACAACATCTTTAAAACTTTATTACTCTACTTTCTCAAAGCCTCCTTCCACACTTTGCCCCGCCTCTCTGGTCCCCACCCCTCATCCCTTTTCTTGCCTCCATTCCCACCCACTTCTTGCCTTTCTGACACAGCTATCAGCCTCGTAGACAGCTCTAGCTGTTTGCTGTTGGGTGTCCTTATCACCTTAAGAGAGGCAGAGTGGAGGGCTGGGTGTGTGGGATGGTTTTGTTATGTGAGCACACATGTGCAGAAATGTGGTGTGTGTGTCATACAACTCTGTCTTCCCTGTCCCCCTAGGTTTCTGCCTCTGCCTCTGTTTCTTTAAACCACTACACCATAGGGCACCTGAGCTCTTGTATATAGTCCGGGGGTTGGGCAAACACCGATCTCTTAATTAGCTCTGGGAAGGTGGCCCAAACACCATTACCTGGGTCAGACATTTGGGAGTCTCTTCCTGGAGTGCACCCTCCCCCGGTGTCTGCTGACCAAAGGTTTCTTGTCTCCTTCATCCTTGAAAGATCTATGGAGCAGCAGCTGAGCGAAGTCACACATGCGTCTGTTTTCCCTGAAAACCCCCAAGTCTCCCTATCAGTTCTTTCCTCTGACCTGGCTCTGGGTTCTTTCCTTTCTCTATCCTTCCTTCCTCCATGCAGATCTCTCTCCAGCCTCTTGTCATTCTCCTTGTCCTGCCTCCACCTCCTTTCTGTCTTATTGCACCATCTCCCCTAACTGAGTAATGGGATTCTAAGCTCTGGGCTTAAAGATCTCAAAGAAGGAAGGAGGAGGAAATGAGTCTCTGCTCAGGTGTGTCCCTGGCTGTCGGCCTTCACAAGCAGATGTCCTGGCCTCTTTCCATCCCAGACCTTTTCCTTGGAATTTACCTGTCATCAGAGCTGGTGTGTGTGTGTGTGTGTGTGTGTGTGTGTATGTGTGTGTGTGTGTGTGTGTGTGTGTGTGTGTGTGAGAGAGAGAGAGAGAGAGAGAAGAGAGAGAGAGAGAGATTGACAGAAAAATAAAAAGAGAGTATGTGTGTGGGTGAGTGTGAGTGTGCTGTGAATGTGTGTGGTGTGTGAGAGTGCGTATGTGTTGTGGATTAGTTACACATGTCATGATGCACTTGTGAAAGTCAGAGGACAAGTTTGGAGTCCAGTATCCCCTTACACTTTTATATAAGATCCAGAAAGTGTCTCAGGTCCTCCAGTTTACTTAGCAAGTACTTTTATTTTCTGAGTCTCTCTTAGCATCAGGGAAATATAGGCAAGAATTTAAATTGCATTTGAAAGAGAAACACACACACACACACACACACACACACACACATACAGACATATATGTATTTGCTAATCCCTGAGAAAATTTGTGCATTCATGTGTGTTTTGTGTGTGTGTGTTGTTTGTGTGTGTGTGTGTGTGTGTTGGTTGTGAATCTGTGTAGCCAAGGGTAACTTTGAACACACAATCCTCTTGCCTCAGCCTCTTGAGGTTTGAGCTTACACTTGAGTTGACTACACCCTGGTCCAGAAGAACTTCAATGTTCTTATTTTATTTGTTTTCATTTTGTGTGTATGAGTGTTTGCTTGCACATATGTAAGTGTGGCAAGAAGACAGTATCAGAGCACCTGGATCTGCAGTTATAGGTAGTTAGGGGCCACCATGTGGGTGTTGGAAAATAAACCCAGGTCCTCTGTAGGAGCAGCTAAGGCTTGCTTGCTTATTTATTCATCCATTTATTTATTTATTTATTTATTTATTTATTTATTTATTTATATTTGATGTATGTGAGTTCAGTGTGCGGGACTTCAGACCGACCAAAGGAAGTCATCAGATCCCATTACAGATGGTTGTGATCCACCATGTGGGTGCTGGGAATTGAACTCAGGACCTCTGGAAGAGCAGTCAGTGCTCTTGAATGCCAAGCCATCTCTCCAGCATCTTCCCCCAATCTTTCCCTAGTTGCTCCTTGGAAACTGTTTAAAAGAGGATTCTACACACACAGGCAGGTCCCTAGATTGCAAATCATGTGACCTGCAAGGCCCTATGGAGAATCAGGTTCCTGGAGATTTCTTTAGTGGCTGCTGGGAAGATGGAAGAGTCTCACTCACATTTCACACAACATCTTTAAAACTTTATTACTCTACTTTCTCAAAGCCTCCTTCCACACTTTGCCCCGCCTCTCTGGTCCCCACCCCTCATCCCTTTTCTTGCCTCCATTCCCACCCACTTCTTGCCTTTCTGACACAGCTATCAGCCTCGTAGACAGCTCTAGCTGTTTGCTGTTGGGTGTCCTTATCACCTTAAGAGAGGCAGAGTGGAGGGCTGGGTATGTGGAATGGTTTTGTTATGTGAGCACACATGTGCAGAAATGTGGTGTGTGAGCCATACAACCCTGTCTTCCTTGTCCCCCTAGATTTCTGCCTCTGTCTCTGTTTCTTTAAACCACTACACCATAGGGCATCTGAGCTCTTGTATATAGTCCGGGGGTTGGGCAAACACCGATCTCTTAATTAGCTCTGGGAAGGTGGCCCAACTGTCCATTACCTGGGTCAGACATTTGGGAGTCTCTTCCTGGAGTGCACTCTCCCCCGGTGTCTGCTGACCAAAGTTTCTTGTCTCCTTCATCCTTGAAATATCTATGGAGCAGCAGCTGAGCGAAGTCACACATGCGTCTGTTTTCCCTGAAAACCCCCAAGTCTCCCTATCAGTTCTTTCCTCTGACCTGGCTCTGGGTTCTTTCCTTTCTCTATCCTTCCTTCCTCCATGCAGATCTCTCTCCAGCCTCTTGTCATTCTCCTTGTCCTGCCTCCACCTCCTTTCTGTCTTATTGCACCATCTCCCCTAACTGAGTAATGGGATTCTAAGCTCTGGGCTTAAAGATCTCAAAGAAGGAGGGAGAAGGAAATGAGTCTCTGCTCAGGTGTGTCCCTGGGCTGTCGACCTTCACAAGCAGATGTCCTGGCCTCTTTCCATCCCAGACCTTTTCCTTGGAATTTACCTGTCATCAGAGCTGGTGTGTGTGTGTGTGTGTGTGTGTGTGTGTGTGTGTGTGTGTGTGTGTGTGTGTGTGTGTGTGTGAGAGAGAGAGAGAGAGAGAAAGAGAGAGAGAGAGAGATTGACAGAAAAATAAAAAGAGAGTATGTGTGTGGGTGAGTGTGGGTGTGCGTGTGAATGTGTGTGATGTAAGTGTGTGTGAGAGTGCGTATGTGTTGTGGATTAGTTACACATGTCATGATGCACTTGTGTAAGTCAGAGGACAAGTTTGGAGTCCAGTATCTCCTTACACTTTTATATAAGATCCAGAAAGTGTCTCAGGTCCTCCAGTTTACTTAGCAAGTACTTTTATTTTCTGAGTCTCTCTCAGCATCAGGGAAATATAGGCAAGAATTTAAATTGCATTTGAAAGAAAAAACATACATACACACCCACACATATACAGACATATATGTATTTCGCTAAACCCTGAGAAAATTTGTGCATTCATGTGTGTTTTGTGTGTGTGCGTGTTGTTTGTGTGTGTGTGTGTGTCTGTATGAGTTGTGAATCTGTGTAGCCAAGGGTAACTTTGAACACACAATCCTCTTGCCTCAGCCTCTTGAGGTTTGAGCTTACACTTGAGTTGACTACACCCTGGTCCAGAAGAACTTCAATGTTCTTATTTTATTTGTTTTCATTTTGTGTGTATGAGTGTTTGCTTGCACATATGTAAGTGTGGCAAGAAGACAGTATCAGAGCACCTGGATCTGCAGTTATAGGTAGTTAGGGGCCACCATGTGGGTGTTGGAAAATAAACCCAGGTCCTCTGTAGGAGCAGCTAAGGCTTGCTTGCTTATTTATTCATCCATTTATTTATTTATTTATTTATTTATTTATTTATTTATTTATATTTGATGTATGTGAGTTCAGTGTGCGGGACTTCAGACCGACCAAAGGAAGTCATCAGATCCCATTACAGATGGTTGTGATCCACCATGTGGGTGCTGGGAATTGAACTCAGGACCTCTGGAAGAGCAGTCAGTGCTCTTGAATGCCAAGCCATCTCTCCAGCATCTTCCCCCAATCTTTCCCTAGTTGCTCCTTGGAAACTGTTTAAAAGAGGATTCTACACACGGGCAGGTCCCTAGATTGCAAATCATGTGATCTGCAAGGCCCTATGAAGAATCAGTTTCCTGGAGATTTCTTTAGTGGCTGCTGGGAAGATGGAAGAGTCTCACTCACACTTCACACAACATCTTTAAAACTTTATTACTCTACTTTCTCAAAGCCTCCTGCCGCACTTTGCCCCATCTCTCTGGTCCCCACCCCTCATCCCTTTTCTTGCCTCCATTCCCACCCACTTCTGGCCTTTCTGACACAGCTATCAGCCTCGTAGACAGCTCTAGCTGTTTGCTGTTGGGTGACCTTTTCACCTTAAGAGAGGCAGAGTGGAGGGCTGGGTGTGTGGGATGGTTTTCTTATGTGAGCACACATGTGCAGAAATGTGGTGTGTGTGTCATACAACTCTGTCTTCCCTGTCCCCCTAGGTTTCTGCCTCTGTCTCGGTTTCTTTAAACCACTACACCATAAGGCACCTGAGCTCTTGTGTATAGTCCAGGGGTTGGGCAAACACCGATCTCTTAATGAGCTCTGGGAAGGTGGCCCAACTGACCATTACCTGGGTCAGACATTTGGGAGTCTCTTCCTGGAGTGCACTCTCCCCCGGTGTCAGCTGACCTCGCTCTGGGTTCTTTCATTTCTCTATCTGTCCTTCCTCCATGCAGATCTCTCTCCAGCCTCTTGTCATTCTCCTTGTCCTGCCTCCACCTCCTTTCTGTCTTATTGCACCATCTCCCCGAACTGAGTAATGGGATTCTAAGCTTAAAGATCTCAAAGAAGGAAGGAGGAGGAAATGAGAATCTGCTCAGGCCTGTCCCTGGGCTGTCAGCCTTCACAAACAAATGCCCTGGCCTCTTTCCATCCCAGACCTTCTCCTTGGAGTTTAATTGTTATCAGAGCTGGTGTGTGTGTGTGTGTGTGTGTGTGTGTGTGTGTGTGTATGTTGACGATGTCTGTGTAGCCAAGGGTAACCTTGAACACACAATCCTCTTGTTCCACTCTCTTGAGTTTTGGGCTTACACTTGAGTTGGCTACACACAGCTCTGTAAGAACTTTAATGTTCTTATTTTATTTATTTTCATTTTGTGTGTATGAGTGTTTGCTTGCATGTATGTAAGTGTGGCAAGAGATCAGTATCAGAGCCGTGGATCTGCAGTTATAGGTAGTTAGGGGCCACTATGTGGGTGTTTGAAACTAAACCCAGGTCCTCCACTGGAGCAGTCAATGCTTGCTTGCTTATTTATTTATTTATTTATTTATTTATTTATTTATATAAATTTTATGTATATGACTATACTGTCTGTGTCTTCAGATGCTCCAGAAGAGAGCATCAGATCCCATTGCAGATGGCTGTGAGCCACCATGTGATTGCTGGGAATTGAACTCAGGACCTCTGCAAGGGCAGTCAGTGCTCTTAATGCCTGAGACATCTGTCTAGTCCTTATTTATTTTGCTAGTCAGCTTTTTCAAGACAGGATTTCTCTGTATAGCTCTGACTAATCTGAAACTTGCTCTGTAGACCAGACTGGCCTTGGTTTTTAATTATGTATATGTGTGCAGGTGGATGCATGTGAATGTAGGTGCCCAAGGAGGCCAGGGGTGTGGACTCCCTAACATGAACTGAGCCGTCTTCTAACTCTTGTATGTCTTGGAAGAATTTCCAAGGTCAGGCTAGACACCTAATGGATGGAGAGAGGATATAATTAAAAAACAAACCAAACAAACAAATCAGAAAACTTTTGAAGTCAATTAAAGAAGCTTAATGTCAAACAGAAAACTGTTGTGGTCTTCCTGCTACAGTTGGTGGTAGGCTTTGATCTTTACCTCCCTCTGGTGGTCCATCTATGTAAATGCTAGCAGGTGCTCATCCCTGATTCTCTGATTCTATGCATAGTGTGTGTGCATGTGTGTGTTTGTGTGTGTGTGTGTGTGTGTGTGTGTGTGTGTGTACATATATGGAACATGGAAATGAGAAAAGGAGTTAGTCCCACGGCCTCATGCCTCTTCCTGTCACAGAGCTCTCCGAGGACCTGCTCAGACACCAGGACAAAGCTTTCTTTCCTTAAGTTGCTTTTCTATTTATTGGTGCTGACCTTCCCCTGGGAAGGAGCCAGCACAAGGAACGGAAGGCAGACAGAGAGAGTCTGGATGGAAGTCACTGATCCTGGCAAGAATGGGGAACTCTGGTGTCTGGAAGTCAGGGGACAGAGTGCTGTGGGGCTGTTGGGTGGCCAGAGCAGCTGAGGGCAGCGACTCCTCACACAGACACATTCCCAGACTTTCTCTCACACTGGAGGCTCAGGTTCTCGGCTTGCTTCTGCACCTCTCCTTCCCTCCCCTCCACTCCCCTCCTTTTCTGTCCCCACCCTGTGTCTCTCTACTCCTCTCCTCCTCGCTTCTTTCTTCTTCTTCTTCTTCTTCTTCTTCTTCTTCTTCTTCTTCTTCTTCTTCTTCTTCTTCTTCTTCTTCCTCCTCCTCCTCCTCCTCCTCCTCCTCCTCCTCCTCCTCTTCTTCTTCTTCTTCTTGGTTTTTCGAGACAGGGTTTCTCTGTATAGCACTGGCTGTCCTGGAACTCACTCTGTAGACCAGGCTGGCCTCGAACTCAGAAATCTGCCTGCCTCTGCCTCCCAAGTGCTGGGATTACAGGCGTGCTCTACCACACCCGACTTTTCTCTCTTCTTGATATATTGTTCCAGCTGGCCTCAAACTCTGAACTCCCCTGCCTTGGCCACTTGGGTGCTGGGATTATAGTACCCCACCACATCAGCCTGCTGTTTTCCCCCTTTCTTTTCTTTTCTTTTCTTTTCTTTTCTTTTCTTTTTTTTTCTTTTCTTTTCTCCTCTTCTCTTCTCTTCTCTTTTCTTTTTTTCCTTTTCTCTCCTCTCCCCTTCACCGTCCCTTCCCCATCTGACACACTGATAAAAAACACAGAGACTGCTGTTAGCATCAGTACCAACTCCTAGAAACCTCTGTGGATGGCCTCCAGGACCTTCCTCAACACCTGAGGATGTGGCAGTGATGGGTGTCAGAGCTCCTTGTCCACCACGTGGCTGGTGGGAGAAGCACAGCCTCCTCAGCCTGGATTGCTAGGCCTGCCCACCGGGACATAGCTTCCAGAACCTTGCTGAGGAGACCGGGTCCCAGCCTAGGAGAGCTTTGAACCCAAACTCCCTCAGGCTCCCCTTTCCCTAAGCACATTTGCAATAGGATGAAACATCTGAAGAGTGGCTATTGTTGGCCCACGCACAAACATGGAGAAATACTAGGAATTACAGAGCTGTGACAAGGCTCTTGGCTTTGGGTATAGAGAAGCTTGGTGTGTGTGTGTGTGTGTGTGTGTGTGTGTGTCTGTGTGTGAGTTGATTGGGTTTGTTTGTTTGCTTGCTTGTTTATAGATGGGGTTTCATGTAACTTATTCTGGCGTCAAATTGTCCATGTAGCTGAGGCTAGCCTTGAACTGCTGATCCTCCTTCCTCAGCCTCGTGAGTTCTGGGATTACAGTCATTTGCCATCTCAATCAGTTGTTTGCTCATTTGTAAAGGCCAGGAAAAAGACCCCATCAGAACTGTTACCAACTCCTCATCCAGAGGTCTTGAGCATGCAGACATGAGGGTGGAAGGAACTTGCTACTACCTGGAAGAAATTCTGGCCTAGGATGGCTTCCACCTGACCAGGAGAGAAAGCCAAACAAAACAAATGAACAACAACAACAACAACAATAACAACAACAACAACTACCTTTTACACTAATGCTTTGCAGTTAGTATAATGATTTGCAGGTAGAGTCATCAATTTCAGAGGTGACCCTAAGCAAAAATCTTAAAATTCAGCTCCACCCTTAATCTCAATAACCCTCTGCAGGCTGTGAGCACTAGGGGTGAGCAGAACCAGGCAAGGATTAGAACCCAAAGACCTAAGTTTAGGTTGGAAGCCTGTGGGGAGCCTGTGGGTGGCCCTAAAGTCCACCATGCAATTTGAGCGTTCAGGATGCATCCATGACAGCTAGATGACCTCAAAGTCAATTTTGTCCTCGTGTAATCTCAGGCTTACTCTGTATCACCAGGGGCCATGCTGGTCTGTCAGGTCTCTGACTCCAGGGGTGTGGCCAACAGCTGCTCCTCCTCTGAGTCCTACAGAGAAGAGAGGACAGGAGGGTGTGTTATACCTTCAGGAAATGGGGCTTCTCAGAGTTGGAGCTGCTAAAGAGGTGTGTGTGTGTGTGTGTGTGTGTGTGTGTAAGGAAGGGATTGTTCCTCTTTTTGTGTTGAAAATGAGTATGGGGGAGGGGAGGTAGTTGTGTCTGTACCTTTGTCTTTTTCTTGGAGGAGCACACAACAAAGTTTGTACCTTGATTGTCTTCTCTGTGGCTTTGTGCTTGGGATGGCTTCAGGAGTGTGCAACTTGTGCACTTGCAACAGGCACTGTGCGAGCTTGAATGCTGAACTGGGGCCATCTTTAATAATAATGAAAAATTACTTATTTATTTGATATTTTTATTTTTATTTTTATTTTTATTTTTATTTTTGAGACAGGGTTTCTCTGTATAGTCCTGGCTGTCCTGGAACTCACTCTGTAGACCAGGCTGGCCTCGAACTCAGAAATCTACCTGCCTCTGCCTCCCAAGTGCTGGGATTAAAGGTGTGTGCCACCACTGCCCAGCAATGTTTTTATTTTTGAACAAGTAACTCTGCACTTTTTTTTTTTTTTGCCCTAAGACCTACAAATTGTAGTGTAGGCTCTGTTTGGTGCTATTGTGCCTATCCTGGTAGGCCCAGTATATAGAGGATTGACCCCTCCCTTCCCCAACTCTGTCCCCCATTCCTGACCCTGACCATGCAGAGCCTAGCAGATGGAGGATGTTCCTGGACAGCTTCGAGTAGTTTGCTAGAAGTCTCCAGTAGCTGTTTAAGGACTGTCTCCGTGCTTCCCTTCCAAGATCAGTTGGCTCCTTAAAATCCTGGTCATCCCCAGGCAGATGAGATAGTCCTGCAGGTCAACAACCAGGAAGCTTCCTGAGGGAGGTGAGTGAGCATTTCTTTGAGAGCAAGCACCAGTCTCTCCTTGAGATTAAAGATAGTCTCCCGATTAAGGTCTCACTTAAGTCCTTCTCCCTCCCTAGTAGCCAATAATCTGGTCCTCGGGTGATCAGCCAGGCCCCAGTCCTTTTAAGTTCCTTTTTTTTTTCTTTCCTGCAGCCTGGAATCATTGTCCATCCAGCTCTGCCTCCAGGTAGTGTCACCACAAGAGTGGTGGTTCCCAAACCTGCTTTGCTTTTATTCTACAACAGCCCCAGGGCTATCCAACCAACCCTCAAGTCGGCTTCAGGACCACTTCCCACATTCATTCTGTCCCACTCTAGCCACACCCCTTCCCTCAGCCCCATCCCCCACTTCAAGACCCACCCCTCCTAAAGCCCTCCCAATAACCATTCCTTTCTGCACAGCTCAAGCCCTGCAGCACCCTTCAGCACAAGCAGCCCCGTGCTAAGGCCGGATTGGCACTTCTTTTTCCCCCCTCTTTGCAAGAAGTCACCTAACTGGATCAAGCTCTTCAGCGCCACCATGCATCCTCCTGAAACCCTGCTTGTTCAGACCCAGAATAAGCTCTGGGTGCTGGACAGTGGCAACTGGCTTCTATAGAACTTCATCTCTAGGCTCCTCTTCTCCTAGGCACAGAAGCCACCCACAGTTCAGGTAAGCAAGGGCAGGGCAGGGTCTGGGGTGGAGTGTCCCCAGTGCTTTGTCCAGCGTCTCCCCACTGTTGGCCACTACACGCTTCAACTGTTCCGGCTTATTTATTTATTTATTTATTTATTTATATATTAAAGCTTCCTGTGGTTGGTAGGGCTGAATCCTGGAGCCTCTTTCCCTCTTAGCTGCAACCCTGGCCCTACCCTCCTCTGTCCCACTAGAACAGACTTGTTCTTCTCCCTTCCTGTGGCTCTGGCTTCTGGCCTCAGCTTCAGCATTCTGGGCTTGCTCTCTTTTGGATGACAGCCTCCATCAGCGAGGCTACCCACTGGCTGCACAGGCCCATTAGCATCTCAGAACCCACTCTGTCTGTCCATCTGTCGGTCTCTCTTCAACAGGACCCTGGGGGGAAGGAATACCTTAGACTTGGAACTTTTGGGTTCTATTGATTCTAGATGAATCTATGAGGACCTTCTGTCCCTTTGCCGTGCTGAAATGGGCCTGAGGTGGTTTCCAAGCTATCTCTTCTGCTTATATTCATTTCCCTCATTGAAATAAACATTATTTTCCTCTATGTACCTGTATGTCGGCCAAGGGAGGCCAGGTAAACACCAGGGGGTCTGGTTGGCACTAGTGTCACAAGAGTGATATATTAGTGATAGATCCCAGGGTGTCCAGTCAGACTATACAGGTAGTTAGTGGGTACCTCTGGCCCTGCCTTCTGTGCACATCAACTCCCTTTTCTGGAAGCATCTCTCCAGCCTGCCCCAGTCTGCCCTTGGCTCAGCCCCTTCCTGCCTCTCACCCTGGTTGGTGGCAGAGTCCTCTCCTGTGCTGCTGCCTTTCTCCTGGAAGTAGTCCCCCTGCCAGTGGGCTCTGGAGACCACCTGCTTCCTCCTTCAGAAGTCCTGTTTGTCTGCAGCACCTGAAAGCTGCGACCTGGGGCCCAAGAGTATATACTTTCAAAGCATGTGACTCTAGGCCCCAGGTGTCAGATAGCCGAGCCATGGCCTAGCCAGGCAATGCCAAGAGAGAGCAGATCCCAGACCCTGATGTGAGGGAGACAGGCCTGGGTTCCTTTCCCTGCCCCGGGCTTTCCTTCCACAACCCAGCAGCAGCTATCGCCTAGGCTCTGTTGAGAACTGCCTCCCAGAACCTTCTTTTCTTGCCCAGAGCCTGGCTGGCCAAAAGGATGGTGGCTTGGTTGCCCTGGGTGCAGAATCCTGTGATTCCCCCTCAGCAATTTGCAGCACAAGCCCCCTCCCGCTATTTTTTTGTTGTTCTCTGTAGGTCTTTTCCTCCTTCAGAGGATGCCCCTGAGTCTTCACAGGGCCAACCCTTTTGACCACAAGGTGGCACTGTGGTTCAGCTTCAGTTTGCTGGTGTAGCTGGTCACTCTAGGAGTTGAAAGGGGTCCTCGAAGCTGGGCGGTGGTGGCCCACACCTTTAATCCCAGCACTTGGGAGGCAGAGGCACGCGGATTTCTGAGTTTGAGGCCAGCCTGGTCTACAGAGTGAGTTTCAGGACAGCCAGGGCTACACAGAGAAACCCTATCTCAAAGAAAACACACACACACACACACACACACACACACACACACAAAGAAAGGGGTCCTCAAAGGCTCTTGAAGTCTGATGTGGTGATTTGTGTGTTTTCCTGCCAAATTTTCAGAACTGAACTAGAGGCCAACACGGATGTTCTTGGGCTCCCAGGATAGCAATTTGAATCCTTCTTCAAGCCTCAGACCGGGATGACTTATTCTTCAAGTCCCCTTCATCATAATAATTGTTTGAGGGGCCCACCATTCAGCTACACCCCCTCTCCTGATGTTAGTGGGTGGTGGGAAGGAAGGATTTGAGCTCTGGAGAGTGTTTTGTGTCTACCTCTGAGCCCTCGTGCCTGAACAGTTCTGGGATGAAAAGGAGTTATATCTTTATCTGTTCCACTACATCTAGCTTTAGCACCTCTCACCTCTCTCTCTCTCTCTCTCTCTCTCTCTCTCTCTCTCTCTCTCTGTGTGTGTGTGTGTGTTTGTCTGTGTGTGTGTGTGTGTGTGTGTGTGTGTGTGTGTAACACACACACACACACACATTTGGTTTCTCTATGTAGTCTTGATTGTTCTGAAGCTTGCTCTGTAGATCAGTCTGGCCTTGGACTCAGAGATCAACCAGCCTCTGGCTTCCCCTGGCTAGGATTTGTTTTTAAAGGCCTTAAGGACACTGCAACTGTCTTTAGACACACCAAAACAGGACATCAGATCTAATTACGGATGGTTGTGAGTCACCATAAGGTTGCTGGGATTTGAACTCAGTACCTCTGGAATAGCAGTCAGTGCTTGTAACCACTAAGCCATCTCACCAGCCTTGGCATTCTGAACTATAACCCTCTGAATTCTTGGAGCATTTCCCAGCAGACCTGAGGAACAGTGAGAGCAGTAACATGTAGATGTGGATAATGTCTATTTCTTTACCTGGGATAAATGATCAATTCCTTTCATAGAAAAACCAGAAGACAGCTTGTCCTAGGATTGACATAATATTTTCTTTGTGAGGCCACTATTTTTTTTTGGAGGCACATATGGGAAGGATTAAAATAGGAAATAAATGTGGTTTTGTTATTGTTGTTGTCGTCTTGTGTAGCCCTGGCTATTCTGGAACTCACTTTTTAGTCCAGGCTGCCCTCGAACTTAAGAGAATCACCTGCCTCTGCCTCACCAGGGCTGGGATTAAAGGTGTCACCACCACCATCACCAACCCAGGCCTTCCCCCCACCACCTTAATGAAGTGACTCAAAGATGTAAGGGTTTGGATGATTCTGTATCTTCAGGATTTAAGCATCAGGAGATGGGCTCAGTGGGTGCTGAGCTGGAGGACAGAAGGACACAGATAGATGGTGAGGCAGGAGGAGCCTGGTGACCGTGGATGAGCTGGCATTTCAGTTGTCCTCAGGCTGGAGGCTCTGTAGTGCCTTGGAGTGTTACAGATAGAGTGCAGTAAGGCTGGGAAGGCATCAGGGAAGCAGGCAGAGAAGGTGCATTAGGAATCCTTGCTCAGCAGCTGAAGGAGGGAGAGACCAGCTTAGAGGGCACAGAGGTCCAGGAGAGTGTCTGGATCCCACATGTACTGGGGTCCTGATCTCTGGACTTCCAGGCCGCTCAGCCCCACCAGAGCTTCTGTTATGTTCAGTTCCTCCTCCCTGAGGGAGGACAGCAGATCAGGCTGCAGGGGGAAAATGCCCTCTTTATCTTGCAGGAAGTTCTGCTCCAGGGAGCTTTCCACCTGCAAGGGACCAAGGTGTTTGGAAATGAGGAACTGGAAAGCCTCCTTCCCTCCCAGCAGAGGCAGGATGATTACCCTGAGCATCTCAGGACAAGGCTGGGACCTGTGAGCATGTCCCCACAGGTTCTATAGGTCTTCCCCCCCAGGCCCCACCCTGAACTACCCTGGCATCTGGCTCTTTTTCTCACCAGCTTCAGTTGCACTGGTAGGATTCTTTTCTCCAAGGATTTTACTAGAAGCTTCTGTTGGACCTCACTAAGCACTGGAGGGAAAAGCAGAGAAAGAAAGAAAAAAAGACAAAACAAAACAAAACAAAATGTGTTGCTAGTACAGAGGGAACTACAGACTCCAAACAGTGTTAGCACATTCTGATCAATTAAACTATTCATCCACTCATCTCTCAATCCACCCATCTATCCATCTGTCCATCTGTCCATCCAGCCATCCTACCCTCCAGCTATACATAGCTGAACACCTACTCTATAAAATACTCCTTTGCTAACCATTAACTTAAAAAAAATTGTGGGGGCTGGTGAGTTGGCTCAGTGCTGGGATTAAAGATGTACCTCAGTATGCCTAGCTTCCCCCCTACCCTGACTTGCATGTGTGTATACATTGTGTGTACATTTACATATGTATGTACATATGTATGTGTTCAAGCACACTCAGGTCCATGCCATGTGTGTATATGAAAGAAGCCAGTCTCTCTCCCGTGTGCATCTG
The DNA here is from genome assembly GCA_964023405.1 of Apodemus agrarius. Taxonomy (NCBI): domain Eukaryota; kingdom Metazoa; phylum Chordata; class Mammalia; order Rodentia; family Muridae; genus Apodemus; species Apodemus agrarius. The sequence continues at coordinate 85,232,685 of OZ030015.1, read as the reverse complement.
GGAATCAAACTCAGGTTGTCAGGCTTGGTGGCAAACACCTTTACTCACTGAGCCCTTAGGGCCCTTGGACAAAGTAGCAAACATCTCAGCTTATGTCTGAAGGACTCAAAGTTTTTGCTTTTGAGTGGGAAAATGTGTCATGCAGAAGGAAGGAGAAAATACAGGCACAAGATCAGAAGAGTAGTGACTCTAAAATTGGACAAGCCCAGAGGCAGGCAAGGTAAGAGGCGGGCAGGCTAACAGGTGGGCAGCAATATGGAAGTGATAGACTTAGTCCCATGCAGAAGGTTTGAAAAACTGTAACAAAAGATAAAAATAAAAATGGACCAACTGGCTGGGCAATGGTGGCGCACGCCTTTAATCCCAGCACTTGGTAGGCAGAGGCAGGCCGATTTCTGAGTTTGAGGCCAGCCTGGTCTACAGAGTGAGTTCCAGGACAGCCAGAGCTATACAGAGAAACCCGGTCTTGAAAAAAAACAAAAACAAAACAAACAAACAAAAGGGACCAACTGAAACCGTAGGAACGAAACTGATTTGGTGATGATTTTTTTCTCTTTCAAGTCCCTGGATTGAATTCAGGGCCTTGTGCATGTGTGTATATACATACACGTACATATACATAAATACACATGCATACACATACATGCACATCCATACACATACATACACATACCCACACTATTGTCCTATAAACCACCGGGCACCCACTCATTTATTCGTTTGGGAATTCACTCACACCATTTACCCTTATAGCAGAAAGAAACCCATCCATCTCATGACTCACTCACCTGTCAGAGCCCCAAGGAAGTAGTGGATGGCGGCCATAGCGTCCTTTGACAGCAGGACATCTTTGGGGAGTGCTTCCAGGGTCAATTGTTGTCTCTTATATAGAGCCCATGCAAACTGTTAGGAAAACTGGGTGACTAATACTTCTGGTAAAAGTCTAACCTAGCGCCAGGCATGGTGGCTCACACCTGTAATCCCAGCACTTGGGAGGCAGAGGCAGGTGGATTTCTGAATTCGAGGCCAGCCTGGTCTACAGAGTGAGTTCCAGGACAGCCAGGGCTACACAGAGAAACCCTGTCTCGAAAAACAAAACAAAACAAAACAAAACAAAAAAGTCTAACCTAGCACTTGGCACACAGTAATCTCTGAGCTGAGGCTGACTATCTTTTTCTTGTGGTCCGGTCCTAGAAAGTGCTACACAGTAGGAGGCTCCTTGGTCTCTGCCTTTTGAGCTCTGGAAAGTTCAAGCTGTTATCCAGCAGAGGGCGCCATAGGCTTGTGCTTACCCTCTGTCCATCAGAGGGCGCTCACCACTTCCAGAACCCTGTACTGATGCTCTTTTGTAGGGACAAAGGGGCCAGTGGTAGCCGAGCAGCAGGGGTGCACTTGGGCAGCCTTGGGAAGGATATCTGCTATGTATTCCTGCAGCCTTTGGTCACTGTGCCATTGCCAGTTCCCCTCCCCGTCTGCAATGGCTGCCATCAACTACACTCCCCTTCCTCCATACCTCCTGTGTTTCGGGCTCTCACCTTCTGCTCCAGGTCCTGGAGCTCTTTCTTCTTTCCTAGGAGATGGCTGAGGGAAGTGAGTAGGGAGCTTCGCCCCATGGGACTCAACTTCTCCACTTTGTGAGTCTCTCGCTGAACCTCTTCCTTCAGTGTCTTGAAGTCTTCGTGCATCTCCCCTAGGGGCACAGTTAATGTGGCAGGCACCCCTTCATCTGGTGCCCGCTCACCCTGAACATGTGTTCTGTAGGGTCCCTGACACCTTCCTCAGACCCAGTGCACTGCTTCTAGCTTGAATCTGACTTTTCCTCTTTACTAAGGAGTATGGTTATGAAGTTATGCTAAAGCCTTGTTATGAAGGATGGAGCAAAGACCCCCTGCCTTCAACTATGACAGTTAACCACACTACTGTTAGCACCCCAACGTCAAATGCCTGGATTACTGAGAAAATAAGAGGCAAACGGTCAGATAAGAACACAGTCCTTCAGAATGGCAGTCACTCCTAGGGAGCCCGAGAGAGCACCGTTGCTCTGAGATCCCAGAATCCTTTTGCTCCAGTCCTGGGAGGCACAAATGGACCAGAAGAACTGATACAGGGGCTGGAGAGATGGCTCAGTGGTTAAAAGCACTGAGTGTTCTTCCAGAGGTCCTGAGTTCAAGTCCCAGCACCCACATGGTGGCTCACAACCATCAGTAATGAGATCTGACACCTCTTCTGCTGTGTCTGAAGACAGCTACAGTGTACTCCTATACATAAAATAAATCTTTAAAAAACAGAAATAAAAGAGCTGATACAATGTGAAAAGGACACTCGGGCCGAACTGGTGTTACCCAGCAGCCCGGTGACTCAGTACCAGCTGCTCTAGTTCCTGGCAGCAGATACATGTGGAACAGGTTACAGCAACCCGAGGCCCTTGACAACACAGGTCTGGGGCAGCAGATCTCCTGCCCATCTTGTTTACAGATTTCTCCTTTCTATTTTTTTTATTGGATCTTCTTATTCTTATCCTAACTTCTTTTTTTTTTCTTTTTTTTTTCTTTTTTCTTTCTTTTTTTTTTTTTTTTTGAGACAGGGTTTCTCTGTGTAGCTGTGGCTGTCCTGGAACTCACTCTGTAGATCATGCTGGCCTCGAACTCAGAAATCCACCTGCCTCTGCCTCCCAAGTGCTGGGATTAAAGGCTTGTGTCTCCACCGCCTGGCTTATCCTAACTTCTTATTGGAAGTTCTGCTGTAGTCGAGGGACAGCTATTTGCTGAGATCTGTCCCACTATCTTCCAGGTCAGTCCCATGGAGGAGGGAGGAAGACTAAGATTTTGAACTTGAGTCAAGAAAGTTGTGGAACAAAAGGAACACTTAGGTATGAACTTCCCTTCGCCTGGCTTTTCTGAAAACACAAAAAGAACATCTGCTATGACAAACTCCTTGCCTCCTTTTGCTAAAAGCCACTGCCAAGACAGCCTCATGGGCAGCAATATGAAAACATGGAGAATCCTCAAGCATGCCTACCCGTACAACTTTGGAACACGCCCTGTCTCCAAATCGCTCTGTTTCTGGTTGTGCTTTGGCCCCTGTCTCTGTTCCTTCTGGCCAGTGTTTATATCCCACACCTCTGTTTGTCTGAGGACCCTGGAAAGAAGAGCAGATGCTCTGGGGTTGGGGGTGGGGTAGATTATAGGAGCTGCTGCTCCTAATTTAGGGTGGGAGACTTTACCAGATATCAGGGCAGGAGATTGGCAAAGACTGCAAGGTACGAACATAGGTCTGGCAAAGAAGGTTGGCATGCTGTCATTGTAAATGTGTAGAATGTCTGTAAGGGACAAGACAAGGCATCAGGTGGTCACTACCAGCTTGCCACACTCTTCCTTCTTCAGCCTCAAATCCAAAGCTCATGAAATGGCCCATCTAATTCTTTACCTCTTTCCTACTGGAAACTGGAAGCTCTCGCCTACAATAGAAACCCCACCCCCAATCACCAATCCAGTGCTGGGTCAGGACCTGTGTCCTCCTCGGGCTTCCTGAGGTCAGAGGCCGTGCTCATTGGCTTTTGGTCACTCCCCAGAGTTTCCCCAGAGACACCTGGAACTCAGGTCTCCTTCACCTAGAGAAACCTTTGTTCTGTCTCCAACAATGGACAATATAAGATGCTGTCTGCCCTCCCCTCCCCCACATTGCAAGAGAGGCCCAGGATGCCACTGCATAAATATAGGCAACCCTTATCTTGAGGTGAGAACATGCTGGTCTCTGCTCACTCCAGTCATTTATCATATGGACCACCAGTTGTCGCACTCGGTAGGCCAGGACACAGCCCTTGGGGATGGTTAAAACCTGCTCCTGGTCCACGGATCCCTAGGATTACACAACGAAAATCTGTTGAGTTCTCTGAGATCCATTAGGAGGAGGGGCAGGATGCAGGGACAGGGCTAGGTATGACAATCTTTGAGGATACAAGCATTTGGAAAGCCTTCAGTAGGATCTCCAGTTGTCCTCCTCTGTGCTCTGAACTTATGTCCCTAGAAGCCTTCCCATTTATTTCTTTTTTTGAAAAAATATACATTCATTTATTTGTTTTATGTATATGAGCACATTGTCTCTGTCTTCAGACACACCAGAAGAGGGTATCGGATTCCATAAAGATGGTTGTAAGCCACCATGTGGCTGTTGGGAATTGAACTCAGGACCTTTGGAAGAGCGGGTCAGGGCTCTTAACTGCTGAGCCATCTCTCCATCCCCCTTCCCGTCCATTTCTAGTGATAACCCCCTACGGAGCGATGCCTGTTTGTGGATTGGACAGCACTAGGGAACTGGACAGACCTGATCTAGCACCTGCCTGTGTATCATCCTGCCCCACATCCCAGGCCGCTCCTTCCTCGACACCAGCTGCCCCATTCTTATCTCACACAGGAAGTCTTCCCTTAGCTCTCCCTTGTCTTCCAATCCCATCCCATTCCTCTTGAACACACTCACCAGATGGATTTATAGATTGTAAGAGATGCACTTATTTCTACTGGGCTTTAACTGTGTGACTCATCTATAAGTAAGGACTTTCTGAGAGCAGGAAACTGCCCTCATCCTGGGATCTTACCAAGTAGCCCAGACTGGCCTTGAACCTGTAACTCTTCTGCCTCTGCCTTCAGAGTGCTGGGATTACTGGTGTGTACCATCATACCAGGCATGAGCTCTGCTCCTCAGCTTTGGCAGGAGAGTGGGGGAGGGGTGAGGACAAATCCTACAGCTCGTCACCTGTTCTGTATTGTCTGTGGCATATGGAGGCTGCCCTGCTGGATACCACAGAGCAAAGGATGGTGTGTGTGTGTGTGTGTGTGTGTGTGTGTGTGTGTGTGTGTGTGTGGTGTATCTCTCTCTGTCTCCTTCTGTCTGTGCCAGTGTATAGGAAACCTGTAGTTTTAGTTGGGCAAAGATGGGGAGACACAAGATGGCTTTTGCCCTGCCAGTTCGCTCCAGAGTGACTTTCTTCACAGTTTCCACCACCTCAGTCACCACATACAGGTTCTCCCCACGTTCCCGCATCTCCTTCAAGAACAGGTGGTCTGCTGACAGTTTCCTAAGGCAGAAGCAGGAAGACACCACACTCAGCATTTCCTCACCAGGGCCACCACCTGTGCTTTATAGTATCTTATTTTTGAGACAGGGTCCCACTGTACAGCCTTGGCTGGCCTGTGTAGACCAGGCTGGACTTGAAGTCACAGAGATCCACCTGCCTTTGCCTCTCAAGCCCTGGGACTAAAGGTGTGTGCCACCATGCCCCGCAGTGTCTGCTTTTTTAATCTGTCAGTCCTCGACAGTATAGTGCCAGGGACCGAGGGCTCAGATCAGGCCACAGTGCAAACTAACAGTTCTGCTTCCTGGCAGGGCAGCTGCTTTGCGTCTAAGCTGCCTCATCTAGAAAACAGATATGAAGCCAACTCTCTGCCAGCGCGCTGAGATAAACTGTGCAAACAGCTGGAGGCTCATCACCTGGCACCTCCTCCTCCCCTTCGCTTCTGGATGAAAACATGCCTCTGTCCTAACAAAGTCTGCTTTTGTTCCTGAATATTCCCTCAAATCACCACCCTATTTCTCTCCACTGGATAATTACTCTTGGGAATTGAACTCAGGACTTCTGGAAGAGCAGTCATTGCTCTTAACCTCTAAGCCATCTCTCCAGCCCTGGATAATTACTCTTACATGGTAGTTTTCACCATCCTACACCTCAAGGTTCTTGGTTGTAGACATTCTAGGTACACCAGCACGGAGTAGGGTGCTTTACACTCAGTGCGAACTCTGTAAATGCTTACTGGGGGACTTGTCAAACAGTCAAGCCTTTCCTCCCCCTTCCGGCCCCTCAAGGCCTCTCCTGCTTCTTCCAATCACTACTTAATTATTTAAAAGTCAGGTCCCTTGTCAAGCCAAGTCATTGCCAGAGCCTTGTATGAACATCGGTCCTGCCACACCCCTTGTCTGCTGGGACAGTGTTCCCTAGGTGTGTGGATGGAGCCAGTCTGAAGCTTGTTTTGTGGGAGCAGAGCATTGGACACAGTCTCTGTAAGGAACAGTTACTATAAACTTCTGACTTTTCCATTGCATTTCAGTCTTCAGGTTGAAGGAACTTTAGGACTTGTTCTCTGTTCCCATTTCTATATAGCAAAGAAAAGTGAGGTTCCCACTCACGGGAGAATTCTCTTCTCTTCAGGGATTGGTAAAGGTCAGGGGGCGGGGTCTACCCTTCCATCTGTGACTGAAAGCATCATCAGTACACTGCCCAACCGCATCCTGGCAGCCCCTCGGCCAGTCATCTCTCACCTCTCCTTGTGCAAGTTCTCCAGAGCCTTGGGAGACACGCTGAGCATCTGCACCTCCAGTGTGCTGCTTCGTGACAGGCCAGCGGTCCCCTTTACCTTCACTGTTGCTGGCACGTCCACATCTCCATCCACCTGTGCATTCAGCATATTCTTGAAGCTAAAGTTCCCACTGTCTGTTGGGTCTGTGAGAGCAAAAGACAGAAGGAGCTGAGCTGGGAAGCACCCCACTTGTCAGCACCCCTAGAGAGAACTTTGGGGCTTGGCCACACCTAACCATATCGGGGGAAGAGCTTGAGAATCTTTCTTGTGGCCCAGGTGGCTGGCCCTAGCCCGACAGGGTCCTTCAGAGCCCAGCCCTGCCTGAGAGGCTGACCTGCCGGGGCGCTGCCAGGCTCTAGCACATCCAGGAGAGTGTAGTCAGTGTGGACATAGGGGGCTTTCCAGAACAGTCTGTCCTTCTTCCTCAGCACTAGGCAGAAGGAACGGAAGTGTTTGAAGTCGATCAGGCTCTCTAGGGGTATCAGATCCCCCTCGAGGGTTCAGGTGTCTAGCCAGGGCCCGGGTAACATTCTCAAATATAGGCATTCTTTCTGTAGAGAAAGAGATGGATGCTGGGCAGTGGTGGCGCACGCCTGTAATCCCAGCACTTGGCAGGCAGAGGCAGGCGGATTTCTGAGTCCGTGGTCAGCCTGGTCACTTATGTGAGTTCCAGGACAGCCAGAGCTACACAGAGCCCAGAGCTGGAGGAAGAGAGTGAGGGCCACCTGGATGTTGGATCACGTAGGAGCCCAAGGAGTCCGTATTTTGTGATGGACAATTCCCAAGCTCTAGAGTTCACACTGCTGGCACAAGCTGCCAGCCCTCCCCTTTGCCAAGGGCTTCATTTCTCATTCCCTGTTCATATCTTCACAGCCAGAGCACCCAGCTAGAGCATGCCATCAGCAGGGGAAATGAGGCTTCCTCTCACACTAAGGGACAGTTGAACCTAAGACCTGGGGTCATTAGGGACAGGAAACAATCACCATCGGGCCCAGGAGCCTGGGCAGTCAGAGCTGGGCAGCTTCCCCAGTGCCCTTTCCTGGACAAGTTACACTTCCTCGGACCCTGCACTTCTCTCCTATCCCCCTCCTAGCAGCGTGGCTGTGAGTGGGCTGGTCTCTCAGTCCCTCTCTCCTGCTCAGTTCTTTACCTTTGTTAGTTCTGCTTACGATATCTCCCCTTTCCAATAGAAAGTATTCGTATTCATCAATAAGATGCGCCTTAGGTCACCTGCTCACATCTTTACCGCTTTGGGCACTTTGGTGACTCTGCCTGTATTCCCAGGACACCTTGTATATCTGCTTCTGAAAAGCCTGCTTATTCATCATGTTACAGAGACTGCCTGTTCACCTGCCTGCCTCACCTTCTCAACTGTGACTTCCCAGAGGGCAAGAAATGGGCCTTAGTCACCTCTCCAGCATCAGCACCAGGCACCGTGTCTGGACAGAAGGATAGAAAGAGTGACTGTGGTCCTGAGAGACGTGCTGTGGGGAGAGGGTCCAAGAGGATGTGGAACCTGCAAGGACCAGAATTTTGACATCTTAGTCTCTGTCTTTGAAGTTGGGGTATCTCACCTAGGCATCCAGGAGACACACCCAGATTTTTCTGGTGGGTGAAAGAGGCCAGACACCCCAGCTACCCTCCATGGGCCTCCCCTGTCTGTTGGACTTGACAGAGGCAGGGAAACAGGAGGTACACGCACAGATGTGCGGGCTATCCTGCCGTCTACAATGTACTCTTCAGTCCTTGTTCCTGGAAGGGTTGGGATGGCATATGACCCTCCAGAGACCAACTGAGTGTACCTACAAGTACCTACCCTTCACCAGAGAGGCACTCACATTCTACCCTCTCCTCTCTGGGGTCTACCACGATTCTTACCCCCAATGAAATCCATGGAGACTTTATGGCCATGATAAAGGACAAGAAATCCCATGCCCGTTTGGCCCCAACCTTTCCCCTAGATCCCCAGACTGTCCCCTGCCTTCTCAGCTGGCATTGGTCTTACCAGGGAGGAAGTGATGCTGGGTCCTGTCCGGCAGCGGGTGTGTGGTGAGGAACCAGCGCCTGTTCTGTCTATAGGATGAGAGAATGACTGACTGTCCCTTTCCAGGACTGGCTGCTTTATGTCTCCATGGAGGCTGGAGGCGGGGATGTAGGCTCCCACAGACCCTGCCTGCCTCAATGACCCCACCCCTTTTTGTTCCACTTCCAGGAAAATACCATCAAATTGTTTGATGTGCCCCGCCCCAGGCCCTGGGCATTGGTCTCCTAAGAGATGAGGGGGCGGGTAGGAAGATACCAGGCTGGTGTGTGTGTAGCTGGGGCAGAGACAGAAAGACGTGGTGACTAAAAGTTTGCTTGTGGCCAGGCAATGGTGGCACATGGCTTTAATCCCAGCACGTGGGAGGCAGAGGCAGGCAGATTTTTGAGGTTAGATGTCAGTATGTTCTACAGAGTGAGTTCCAGGACAGCCAGTGCTACACAGAGAAACCCTGTCCAGATAAATCAAAGAAGAAGAAGAAGAAGAAGAAGAAGAAGAAGAAGAAGAGGAGGAGGAGGAGGAGGAGGAGGAGGAGGAGGAGGAGGAGGAGGAGGAGGAGGAGGAGGAGGACGAGGAGGACGAGGAGGACGAGGAGGACGAGGAGGACGAGGAGGAGGAGGAGGAGGAGGAGGAGGAGGAGGAAGAAGAAGAAGAAGAAGAAGAAGAAGAAGAAGAAGAAGAAGAAGAAGAAGAAGAAAGAGAGAAAGAAAGAGAGAAGGAAAGAAAGAAATCCTGCATGTTCAGGGACCTTAGGCAGCAGAGCAGCTGAGAATCTGTCCCTTGTCTTTGTATGCATCAGCCTGATGATTCCTACCTCTCTCTACTGTACACTCGAATTGGCTACACATGCAGAGCTTGGTACCAGTACACACAGGAGGCAGGATAGAGTGAGCTCAAATGACCTTCCATGACTCTGAAGCATCTCTGCTTCTCTAAGGATATGGAATATGTATGTGCGGCACACACAGAGGTGGATCCCAGTGGTGTGATGACAGACAGCCCAGGGGGAGTTCACCTGTCTACCTGTTGGTCATCATGAGCCTCTCTCTCTCTCTCCTTCCTTCCTTTCTTCTTTCCTTATTTTTATATGTACGTGAGTACACTGATGCTCTCTTCAGACACACCAGGAGAGGGCTTCTTATCCCATTATAGATGGTTGTGAGCCACGATGTGGTTGCTGAGAATTGAACTCAGGACCTCTGGAAGAGCAGTCAGTGCTCTTAACTGCCGAGCCTTATCTCCAGCCCCCCTTAACTTTCTCTAGTCGCTGCTTGGAAACCACTTAAAAGAAGGTTCTATATGTGCCACAGACCAAACTCAGCCGGGAGTTGTAGTTGGGGGGAACCAGGATTCTTTGGTGAAGCAGGAAAGCACGGATTCGGCGATTGACCAACAGACACCAAAATGCAGTAGTGGTTTAAGGTCTGAATGGACTATGCTGCTCTGAGGCAGAAGTTTTTAAGCATGAGATTTTTCCATTTCAGAAGATGTATCCAGGAAAGCAGACACAACGAACAATCAGCATAACCATTTGCCACAAGGAAATGTAAAATCAACCAGGTAAAACGTTTCCCGTGTAACAAATTAGAAGCTCAAACATAGATAACATCCTTCTTCCTGATACAAACTTCAGTCCTAAAAGAGACTTCAAAGGACGTTAGGCCAGACCCTCTACAACTTGAAGGAAGTTTTAAATTTTTCAGAGCCCACGATAGAGGCAGCAGAGCAGGATAGGCCTGGGAATGCCCGGGCAGGCCTGAAATAAGGCTGCTGAATTATTCTGGAAACTAACTGGCCATGAAGGATAAGGGACGTGCCTAGACAATCTCCACTCTCCACTGAGTCATGGGCTATCTGGACTGGGCCCCCTGGTCTCCAGTCTCCCCCCTCGGTGCAGTTTGAGGTTAACCTGACATCTTGCTAACCAAAATATTTTATGTATGTGAATACTGTCTGTGTCATCAGCCACACCAGAAGAGATCATTGGACCCCATTACAGACAACTGTGAGTGAAAGACCCGAAAAAATGAGGGCACCCCAGCACCCCAGGCCTTGGAATGCGACACCCCAATCACTCGCGAGAAACAGTCTTGATGCAACAGCAAGAGAATTTTTATTCCAGAGGCTCTGGGGTTCACAGTCTTACACCACGCAGGGGTAGAGGACTGTGGACCCCGAGTGCAGAATTGGGACAGCTTTTATAGGTTCATAACAAAGTACATCGCAAGCCCATCGATTTGTACCACTCCATAGCTTCTAAGCCAATCAGTTCAAATTATCCAAGCCTGTGCTCCAAGGACCAATCAGCTTTCTATAGAAGCCAGATAGCAACTAGTTAGCTCATTTTTTCTTATGGGGCCAGGATCACATACTCAAGGCCTTTTTATCTAGTTTCTAACAAAGAGCAGGGTCTGGAATTTGAGTTGTTTAGGGCTTCTTAGGAGGCTGGAGTTAGAGCTGTATTTTTTATCCTTTTATGAGCAACCATGTAGTTGCTGGGAATTGAACTCAGGACTTCTAGAAAAGCAGTCATTGTTCTTAACCATTAAGCCATCTCTCCAGCCCCCTTCCCATTCATTTCTAGTGATCACCCCTTCTGACCTATGCCTGCTTCTGGATTGTACAGCACCAGGGAACTGTATAGACCTGCTCTAGCACCTGTCTGGGTATCATCCTGCCCCACATCCCAGGCTCCTCCTTCCTCTACACCAGCTGCCCCATTCTTATCTCACTCAAGAGATAAGACTCCCTTGTTTCTCTCTTGGCTCCCAATCCCATCCCATTCCTCTTGAACATACTCACCAGATGAAAAAAAATTAGCTGGGCGGTGGTGGCACACACCTTTAATCCCAGCACGTGGGAGGCACCAGGCAGGGGCTCTGCTCTTCAGCTTTGGCAGGAGAGTGGGGGAGGGGTGAGGACAAATCCTACAACTCTTGACCTGTTGTATATCATCTGTGGCATATGGAGACTGCCCTGCTGGGTACCACAGAGCAAAGGATGGTATGTGTCCTCTCTCTCTCTCTCTCTCTCTCTCTCTCTCTCTCTCTCTCTGTTTCTCTCTATATATCTCACCTTCCTTCCTTTCTTTCCTTCTTTCCTTCTTCCTTCCTTTCTTTCTTTCATCTTTCTTTCATGAATGTGAGTACACTGTAGCTGTTCTCAGACACAAACTAGAAGAGGGAATCATATCCCATTAAGATGGTTATGAGCCACCATGTGGTTGCAGGGATTTGAACTTAGGAACTCTGGAAGAGCAGTTAGTGTTCTTAACAGCTGAGCCATCTCTCCAGCCCCCCTTATCTTTCTCTAGTCGCTCCTTGGAAACTGTTTAAAAGAGGATCTACACACACGGGCAGGTCCCTAGATTACAATTTAAGTGATTTACTACAAGGCCATATTCATATATCACACTTCACAAAACATCTTAAAAACTTTATTACTCTCAAAGCCTCCTTCCATGCTTTTCCCCGCCTCTCTGGTCCCCACCCCTCATCCCTTTTCTTGGCTCCATTCCCATCCACTTCTTGCCTTTCTGACATAGCGCTAAGCCCCCTAGACAGCTCTAGCTGTTTGCTGTTGGGTGTTCATCTCCCTTAGGAGAGGTGGAGTGGAGGGCTGGGTGTGTGGGGTAGTTTTGTTATGTGAGCACACAAGTGCAGAAATGTGGTGTGTGTGTTATACAACTCTGTCTTCCCTGTCCCCCTAGGTTTCTGCCTCTGCCTCAGTTTCTTTAAACCACTACACCATAGGGCACCTGAGTTCTTGTATATAGTCCGGGGGTTGGGCAAACACCGATCTCTTAATTAGCTCTGGGAACGTGGCCCAACTGACCATTACCTGGGTCAGACATTTGGGAGTCTCTTCCTGGAGTGCACCCTCCCCCGGTGTCTGCTGACCAAGGTTTCTTTTCTCGCTCATCCTTGAAAGATCTATGGAGCAGAAGCTGAGCGAAGTCACACATGCGTCTGTTTTCCCTGAAAACCCCCAAGTCTCCCTGTCAGTTCTTTCCTCTGACCTCGCTCTGGGTTCTTTCATTTCTCTATCCGTCCTTCCTCCATGCAGATCTCTCTCCAGCCTCTTGTCATTCTCCTTGTCCTGCCTCCACCTCCTTTCTGTCTTATTGCACCATCTCCCCTAACTGAGTAATGGGATTCTAAGCTCTGGGCTTAAAGATCTCAAAGAAGGAAGGAGGAGGAAATGAGACTCTGCTCAGGCCCGTCCCTGGGCTGTCGGCCTTCACAAGCAGATGCCCTGGCCTGTTTACATCCTGGACTCCTCCTCGGAGTTTACTTGTTATCAGAGCTGCTGTGTGTGTGTGTGTGTGTGTGTGTGTGTGTGTGAGAGAGAGAGAGAGAGAGAGAGAGTTTGTGTGGGGGGGGTGAGTGAGTGTGCATTTGAATGTGTGTGATGGAAGTGTGTGTGAGAGTGTGTATGTGTTGTGGGTTAGTTACACGTGTCATGCTGCACTTGTGAAAGTCAGAGGACATCTTTGGAGTCCAGTATCTCCTAACACTTTTATATAGGATCCAGAAAGTGAACTCAGGTCCTCTGGTTTACTTAGCAAGTATTTTATTTTCTTATCCTCTCAGGTTTAGGGAAACATAGGCAGGAATTTAAATTGCATTTGAAAAAATACTAGTGTATAGGTATGTGTACACAAGACAGGTATGTGTTTGGGCAATCTGTGAGAATTCATTGTGTGTGTGTCTCTGTGTGTGTGTGTGTGTGTCTGTATGTGTGTGTTGAATCTGTCTGTGTAGCCAATGGTAACCTTGAACACACAATCCTCTTGCCTCAGCCTCTTGAGTTTTGGGCTTACACTTGAGTTGTCTATACACAGCTCTGTAAGAACTTTTATGTTCTTGTTTTATTTGTTTTCTATTTATGTGCACATATGTAAGTGTGGCAAGAAGACAGTATCAGAGCCGTGGATCTGCAGTTATAGGTAGTTAGGCACCGCCATGTGGATGTTGGAAACTAAACCCAGGTCCTCTGCAGGAGCAGCCAATGGTTGCTTGTTAGTTTTTTTAATTTATGTTGAATATATATATATATATATATATATATATATATATATATATGTCTCCAGACACACCAGAAGATGGCATCGGATCCCATTAAAGATGGCTGTGAGCCACCACGTGGTTGCCGGGAATTGAACTCAGGACCTCTGGAAGGGCAGTCAGTGCTCTTAACATTTGAGATATCTCTCTAGTCCTTATTTATTTTCTACTTAGCTTTTTCAAGACAGGATTTCCCTGTATAGCCCTGACTATCCTGCAACTTGCTCTGTAGTTGAGGCTGGAGTTGGTTTTTAATTATGTATATGTGTACAGGTGGTTGCATGTGAATGTAGGTGCCTATGGAGGCCAGGGGTGTGGAGTCCCTAACATGAACTGAACCATCTTCCAACTCTTATAAGAATTTCTGAGGTCAGGCTAGACACCTAAGGGAGGGAGAGAGAATATAATAATAATAATAATAATAATAATAATAATAATAATAATAATAAACAAACAAACCAGAAAACTTTTGAAGTCAATTAAAGAGGCTTAAAGCCAATCAGAAAACTGTTGTGGTCTTGGTGCAACAGTTGGTGGCAGGCTTTGATCTTTACCTCCCTCTGGTGGTCAATCTATGTAAGTGCTAACAGATGCTCAGATGCTCATCCCTGATTCTTTGACTCTATGCATAGTGTTTGTGCACGTGTGTGTGTGTGTGTGTGTGTGTGTGTGTGTGTGTGTAACATGGAAATGAGAAAAGGAGTTAGTCCCCCAGCTTCATGCCTCTTTCTGTCACAGAGCTCTCCAAGGAGGGCCAGGTTCAGACACCAGGACAAAGGTTTCTTTCTTTAAATTGCTTTTCTTTTTATTGGTGCTGACTCATCCCTGGGAAGGGGCTGGCACAAGGAACAGAAGGCTGACAGAGTCTGGATGGGAGTCTCTGATCCTGGCAAGATTGGGGAACTCTGGTGTCTGGAAATCAGGGGACAGAGGAGGTTCTGAAATACAGGAGACAGACGTGAAATATGGGAAGTGTTTTCTGAGAGCACAAAGAAGCTGTATTTCAGAGATAGCCAAGTGTTCCTCATGCTGCAGTTGTACTTGGTAACGTGTAAGAATCATCCAGGTGGTGCTGGTTTTGAAGGCATGAAGGCATCATGAAGAACAGCTGAGGCTTGGTACTGTGAGAGGCCATGGAAGGCCATTGGTGAAAGTGTACCCTCAGTTGTAATTGACAGCCCAGGACTGAAGGAGTCATGCAAAGGAGTTGAGACTTGGTACCATGAAGAGAGCCTATGAGAGGCTTTGGTGAAGCATAGTTGCAGTGGAAGACCCTAGCATATTGGAGATGCCAGTACCATGGGATGACCACCAAGTACAGCAGTGGCAGCTGAGTGGATCAATCTGAACTTAGAGTGCTACAGAGGGAAGAGCTGGAGAAGTGACACCAGCTCTTTGGAGTTACATAGAAGATCATGTGTGGATCTCAGACATTGGAACAAGAAGCTGTGAAGCTGAAACTGACTTGGGGTACCCAAGATGTTAAAGATGCCAGAGCCACAGGATGCCTGCCAAGGAAAGCTGCTAACAGGGACTGGAACAAGCCCAGGAGAAAGAACCTTGTTGCAGTCAACAAAGATGAAAAAGAAGTTGGATATCTGAAGACTGCTTTGCAATCAGACATGGTGATGCAGAGTTTGGACTTTGCCCAGCTGGTTTCTCATCTTGCTTGGAGGATTACAGTTAAGTGATTGAATGAATCTCAGAAGAGACCTTGAACTTTGCACTTTTAACACTGTTGAGACTGCTATAGACTACAGGAACTTTTGAAGTTGGACTAAATGTATTTTGCATTATGCTATGTTTAAGTATGGCCCCCATAGACTCATGTTTGAACAAGCCTATGGGGGCAAGGGAGTGGAATGTGATGGTTTGTATATGCTTTTCCCAGGGAGTGGCACTATTAGGAGGTGTGGCCTTGTTGGAGTAGGTGTGTCACTGTGGGTGTGGGCTTAAGATCCTCACCCTGGCTGCCTGGAAGTCAATCTTCCACTAGCAGCTTTCAGATGAAGATGTAGAACTCTCAGCTCCTCCTGAACCATATCTGCCTGGATGCTGCCATGTTTCTGCCTTGATGACAATGGACTGAACCTCTGAGCCTGTAAGCCAGCCCCAATTAAATGTTGTCTTTTATAAAACTTGCATTGGTCATGGTGTCTCTTCACAGCAGTAAAACCCTAACTAAGACACCATATAATCCCCAGAGACAAGGTATTGTTGAAAGAGCACATCAGACTCTTAAGAATATGATCTCTAGGACCGGGCGGTGGTGGCGCACGCCTTTATTCCCAGCACTTGGGAGGCAGAGGCAGGCGGATTTCTGAGTTCGAGGCCAGCCTCGTCTACAGAGTGAGTTCCAGGACAGCCATGGCTACACAGAGAAACCCTGTCTCAAAAAAAAAATATGATCTCTAAATTACAAAATTGTGGGGGAGTTCTTTATCCCACTTCTGGCAATCAGAAAATTTTGCTTAACCACACACTCTTTGTTTTAAATTTTCTTATGTTAGACAATGAAGAAAGATCTGCCACAGATAGATTGTAGCTTCCTTCCACATCCCAAAATTATGCACAAGCCATATGGAAAGATTCCCTAACTAACAAATGGCAGGTCCCAGACCCTGTTCTCATTTGGGGAAAAGGACATGCCTGCATATATGACAATCAAGCAGTCAATGCTAGATGGCTGCCAGATAATTTGATAAAATTATATAATCCACCCAGGGACCCCCCCCCAGAGAAGATATCTAATTGTGCTTGATTTCAGAAAAGAAGAAATATGTTTCCTCCATGGATGTTCCTGTGCCTCACAGCCATGAGTGCCGCCTCTCCCTATCAGGTTTGAAATTTTACCTGGACAGTACAAAATGAGGCTGGAGACATAGCCTATGCCTCCACCTCTATTGCAGCATCCCCTCCCTGGCCCTTCTTAAACTAGCCACAGGGGGGAATTCCTCCCCAATCCTTACCTGCCCTTAAAGCGCCTCACTGCTCTGGTGTTAATGAATGTCTTGTTAGCTGTGATAATGTCCACTAACAATAGAGAGAAGGATTTCTATGTCTGCCCAGGAGCTCATAGAGACAGAACTTTAAAATATAAATGCGGCTATAGAGAGGCCTATTTTTGTGCAAGTTGGGGATGTGAAACTACTGGAGATACCTATTGGAAGCCCACCTCCTCTTGGGACTATATCCAAGTAAAAAAGGGCTGGTCAAATTCACAAAGAAATAATACCCTAACTGAGGAATGTAGAAACACCGCTCCTTCTAAGGGATGGTGTAACCCCCTCCAGATACAATTTACCAACACTAGAAAAAAGATCTCTCTAGAGAATTGGCTTAAGGGATTTGAATGGGACCTCCGTATGTACGTTACCAACACAGACCCCAGACTGACCTTTAAAATAAGGTTACTTAAGTCCATCCCAAGTCAACAAAGCAAAATTGCCATTGGTCCAAACTCAGAGCTCCACCAGAATAACGACCAAGCCCATGGTCCCAGGAATACATTTGCTAGTTCTGTCATACCCCTAACCCCTTCTTCTCTACTGATGATCTTGTTCTGTCTTTAATTAATGCCTCAATAAAAGTCATTCATGAGGCTAATCATACACTCTTAGATAAATGTTGGATTTGCTATTCCTCTACCCCACCCTTTTACGAGGGATTTGCTAATTTTGAAAATTTATTATTTACTAATGACACCTCCAGCCTGCGATGGAGCCCACATGAAAAGCAAGGCCTGACCCTTAGCAAACTCTCTGGTCTAGGTTTGTGACTCCCCGGGCCCCATATGTTACCTCCCAAAGCCCTAATAGAAGTTTGCAATTGGACCTTGCTGATAAATGGTTCCTTTCAATATATTTCCGCACCTAATAATGCCTACCTTGCCTGCTCCTCAGGCTTAACAACTTTCATAGTCACCAGTACCTTTCTCACCAATCATGATTATTGCATAGAAGTAACCCTTCTCCCACATCTTACCATTCATGAGTCTGATGATTTCCTAAGGTTCTGGGAGCGAGGAACTATGCTTTCCTCCAGGGCAAAGAGAACCCATAACTGCAGTCACATTAGCAGTCATCCTTGGACTGGGCACTGCAGGCACTGGGACAGGAATTGCTTCCTTGATTATCTCTAATCAGCAATAAGCTCAACTCAGTGCAGCAGTCCATAGAGACATACAGGAGTTACAATCAGGCCTTAAGAATCTTAAAGATTCAGTTTCCTCTCTTTCAGAAGCGGTCTTGCAAAATAGAAGGGGATTGGACCTCCTATTCCTCCAACAGGGAGGGCTATGTGCCGCTCTTAAAGAGGAATGCTGTTTTTACACAGTCAAGACAGGGTTAGTTGAAGACAATTTACAAAAAATCAAAGACAGTTTAGAGAAGAGAAAGAAAGAGAACAAAAAGAATCTTGGTATCAAAATTGGTTTTCCACTTCTCCATGGCTTTCCATCTTACTCCCCAGCTTATTGGGTCCCTTGATAATATTTCTCCTGCTCATTTCTTTTGGCCCATGGACCTTTCAAAAGCTAATTCATTTTGTTAAGTCACAGGAGGATTCAGCCTTTGCCAACAAGCCAGTATTGGTCCATTACCATCAAATGAGCAGGAGAAATATTATCAAGGGTCCCAATAAGCTGGGGAGTAAGATGGAAAGCCATGGAGAAGTGGAAAACCAATTTTGATACCAAGATTCTTTTTGTTCTCTTGGAGATGCGGGATGGAGATCCCTCTGCCTATGAGGAACCAATAGGTGCCCGTTCTGCTGGCCTAGGTTTTTCAGTCCTGGCCAGAGAGCATAACACTCCCTGGTATAACAAGCTATGGAGACACCAATGACAGGAGATAGCACGATGCCATATGCCAGGTGCACACCTCTAAGGCTGTAGAGTGACTCCATGATGGGAAAGTAGCATGAGGCCATGGCCCAGAGGCCCTTTCTCAGTAGTGCTGGGCATACTCCAGAAACCCACTCTGGGGGAGCTGAACATGGATGCACCTCATGAGGCCTAAGACAGAGGCTCTACCCACATACACTTGTGTACAAAGGGGCTGGCTGTGGATGCACATCATGTGGCCTAAGACAGGCTCTCTATCAGTTATACAAAATAGGGGGAGATGTTGGAGGCTGACGCCTAAATTAAGGGGCTGGAGTGCAACCATCTTACAAGCGTTCCTAAGTCATGTATGCAGCTGATTCATCACCCTCCCTCATCCACTGTTCCAGGAGTCAGCTAATCAATAAGCTGACCAAATATTTAATTACCGGACCCTTATACAGGAACTAGCTAATCAACAAACTGACCTTTACCCAAGCGCCCTCACCCTCGCATTCCGAAGATATTTCACCTGAGTGTTTCAGATTTATTACCTTCCTCCGTTCCCCCTCCTTACTGCTTAAAACCCCCTGCCCTCTTTACAATAAACAGACCTTGACAACGATTTTGCTTGGTCTTGCTCCTCTTTCTCACCCGTTCTAATCTTTCAGGCTGGACCCCCTTTGGATCCACGAATAACTGAGTCCCACAGGACAAGACAGATAAACTTAGTACAGCACCCACAGGAGACACTGGGGACTGTGAGTCTGTGAGAACAGTCGCCCTTCTGGATGGTTGGGATGTGAGCTCCTCTCTCTACTAAGTTTACATCACAAGGAGACAAGTCAGCAGAGAACGAGGTTTCAGAGGATGCTGAGAATGCAGAGGATGGCTAACTCTGAAGGTTTTGACAGCCGGTCATGAGTTCTTGCTGTGTGGAGGAACTGACCTGGACGGGGAGGTGGGTAAGGAGGGGGAGATTCTGACTCCTGGGGCCTGAAGTCTTGGAGATAGATTCTACTCATAAAATATGGTTTAAAGGGGGCTTGAGAGATGATGGCTCAGCGGTTAAGAGCACTGACTGCTCTTCTGAAGGTCCTGAGTTCAAATCCCAGCAACCACATGGAGGCTCACAACCATATGTAAGGAGATCTGTTGCTCTCTTCTGGTGTGTCTGAAGACCGCTTAGATATACTAATAAATAAATCTTTAAAAAATATACTAATAAATAAATCTTTTAAATCTGTAAAAAATGGTTTAAAAGATGGTGTGTGTGTGTGTGTGTGTGTGTGTGTGTGTGTGTGTGTTTATACGTACATGCATGTGTACTGGAGAAATGGTTCAGAGGTTAAGAACACTGGCTGCAAGCCGGGCATGGTGGCGCATGCCTGTAATTCCAGCCCTTGGGAGGCAGAGGCAGGCGGATTTCTGAGTTCGAGGCCAGCCTGGTCTACGCAGTGAGTTCCAGGACAGCCAGGGCTACACAGAGAAACCCTGTCTTGAAAAAACCAAAAAAAAAAAACAAAAAAAAAAAAACAAAAACAAAAACAACCCCAAAAAACAAAAAACACAAAAAACACTGGCTGCTCTTCCAGGGTTCCTGGGATTGAGGCCAGTAACCCACATGATGGTTCACAACCGTCTATACTCCAGTTCCCTCCTGGGATCCAACCTCTCTTCTCTAAAAGCATGAGGCACACTAGCGGTGCACATGTACACATGCATGTAAGAGAGAAGAGGAGACAGAGATGTCTGAGGGAGAACTGTGAGAGGGTTCTCCTTGCTGCCTTGTTGAATGACATCGATCCCTGGATCCTAACACGATGGGAGGAGAAAACCAACTCTCACAGGTTGACCTCTGACCTGTGACAGCATACCATGGCGTACATGCACCCCCCCATAAATGTAAATAAACAAGACTGGTGACACATGTTCAAAGCCAGCTTCAGGCAGAGGGTGATGAGAACCCAGACGTTTAATGAGATCATAGTACACAGGCCGAGCCTATCAGTACTACTGCCTCCACACCCACCCTTAGCTGAGGATTGAAATCCAAACTAAAGCAGCAGTTCTCAACCTTCCTGACACTGTGACCCTTTAATCCAGTTCCTCGTGCTGTGCTGACCCCAACCATAGAATTATTTTCATTGCTACCTCATAGCTGCCATTCTGCTCCTGTTATGAGTCATAATGTAAATGTCTGATATGAAGGATATCTGATATGCAGCTCCTCTGAGGCCTTTGACCTCCCAATGGGTTGTGACCCACACACAGGTCGAATCACTGATTTAAAGGTTTAGGTCTTATTCTTGGGTATCCCTCCCTCTTCTTCCTCTAATTTATTTATTTTTTATTTACTATTTATTTATTTGTTTATTATTTGAGATAGGATCTCACCATCTTCTTCTTCTTTTTTTTTTTTGGTTTTTGAGACAGGGTTTCTCTGTGTAGTCCTGGCTGTCCTGGAACTCACTCTGTAGACCAGGCTGGCCCCAAACTCAGAAATCCGCCTGCCTCTGCCTCCCAAGTGCTGGGATTACAGGTGTGTGCCACCCTCCTCCCCGCCTTCATTTTCTACTTAACCTACTTGAAATTTTATTGTTTTGTTTTGTGCTTGTATCATAGTCCACTAGACCTTTCTCTCCCTCTCCCAAGGCCTAGGCCAGGGCTGAAAAACATGGGCTCTTTGGTGAAGTCAGGAGGCTTGAATGATCTTCTCAATGTAAAGCAGACGTGTTGCTACTTTGTTTCCAACCCAATTCCCCATAAAAGAAAGCTCAACTCAGTTAACAAAACAAGCTACAAGATTGGGCAGGCGTCCCACTACACTACTCTATTTCTATTTTATCCCATGTAATATTTCCCCCTTTCTGTCCAATTAAAAGACTCTTTTATCTCAGACATCAATTGAGCACAATTATTACCATTTTATAATTTGTAACATACAGGATAGACCTAACAGCCACTCAATCTCCCCCCCCCCCCCGAGACAGGGTTTCTCTATGTAGCCCTGGCTGTCCTGGAACTCACTCAGCAGACCACGCTGGCCTCGAACTCAGAAATCTGCCTGCCTCTGCCTCCCAAGTGCTGGGAATACAGGCATGTGCCACGACTGCCCGGCCACTCAGTCGTTTTTTATCAATTAAGTAGAACCCCTGTCATCTGTTCAAACTTAAAAGACTTATAATTCTACACCTGACTCAAGTCCTGGCTTTAAACTGTAACCCATCTGAAAACCATCCTCTCAAATCTGTATCATCTTTCTAAATGCTAACCAGCTTGGACTGGCTATAAGACTATTAGTCTTCAACCCCATCAGAAGTCCAAGAATGACTAATATTACCTGAAAGTATGAGAAGCACAAAATATAGCTTCTAAAACCTAGCCAATTTATAGAGACCGCTGATCACCTGGACAGGCCCTATACACCAAAACGTTGGAGCATCAGTCTTCAGCTTTCTGGCCCAGGATAATCTGACAGACCTTGGTAATACAGAATTTTGAAGGGCTGATTACTCTGTCTTGGCAGAGATTATCAGTCGACTATTCCGCAGTGTGTTCTTTTTTTGGACAGTATTTGTCTGTAGATGAAATGAGGCAATTCTTGCCTGGTGACTGTCTTACCACAACTGAAGCAACTCCATTGATGCTCAAGTTCTTCTTTGAATTCAAGAAAGGGGTGCTGTCAGGAGCAGACAGGTTTCCAGTCAAATGATCTTTAATAAAGAAATGTCAATAAACATATTCTGTGGACTTCTGACACCTTTGAAGACTGTCTCTGAACTGTTAAGCTTTGACTATTCTCGGCCGTTTCTAATCGAAATACCTCAGGAACACCCTTTTAACTAACTCACAACCACAAGTTTGCTGTGGCTCTGGCCCTTAACTTGTATTACTTAATCATCTAAAAGCAGTTTGTACTAGCAGTTATAGAAGGACTGGGTCTAAGCCTTGTATTCTTAAATGTGTTATATAGGCACAATGCCTACATGGGAGTAACAATATTACTCCCAGTTTTCTATCAGTAGTAAATTTATGCCAATGAAAACCTTAAATTTACATCAAATAAATTCTGAACCAATATAAGAGATTATAACTTCAACTTTGTATCAATTATAAAGACTTCTATCAATGTAAGATCTGGCTATGTAATGTTTTGCTTAAAAGTACATTTGCTAACCAATCCCTATTTGTCTATTTCTATAATTTCTATGATATTACTATATCCCCCCTTTTTCTTTTCCACCCACTTCTCCTTTACCTAAAAAGGAAGGATAGAGAAGAGCAAAGGAAAGGTAGAAATCCCTGAGTTTAAGTTCTTTAGTTCCCTCCCTGTCCAAAGCTACATTTGTAAAGTATCCCTAAAATTATAACATATCTATAATTCCTAAAATAACCAGAACCATCCACCCCACATAAGGAACTGGGGCAATGATTGTCTTTTGTCTGCTTTCAGCTGAATGGGTCAAAGAATTCCCATCTGGGGGCCCAAAGGGAAATAAAAAAATTTGAAAACTAGCTGGCATTATTTGCCTTCCAGTCACTATGTGGTGAGAAAGTTCCTGCCTCCATGTCAGATGACATCTTGACCATGACATTCTTAAAGGCTGGAGAGGCAAGTAAAGTTCTGGAAGCAAGTCTTTAGGAGAATCAGCTTTGATATAGTTGAAATAGAGTCAAGTGGGAAGCTGTAATGGAAGGTCCCAAATCTCAGCATTCTGGAGTGTGAATCTTTTCAGGGCTGTCTTTCTCTTCTTTTATCACTGTAGTATACAAAACTTAAAAGTAACAAGTAAACAGGTAAAGACATTCACAGAGAGCATGCAGGGGGCACAGACTGGCCAATGAAGATCAATAAAGACAACTGACTGCCTTTCCTCAGGTTAGCTTGATCACCTAGTCAAACTAAAATGTAACTGTGTATTCATATCCTTGTAAAGGATGGCATGTAACATCCAATAAGTGTTAATGGCTATGTATAGACATTTTAGTCTCCACCAGTTCCAGGGCTGTCTCCATATACAGAGACATAAACCCCCACATATACATCACCTATTTTGTTGATTTTGTTAGTCTTCCTTTTCTTCTCTGTTGCCAACGTCTTCAGGAGGTCTCCCTTTGTCATGTCTGATTTTTATCAACTTGGAAGGAACCCACAGCTTTTCTTTTCCTGTGGAAACATAGGCATAGCCTCTCCCCCAATGTAACATATTTTCCATTCTCCATTCTGATGTTAGAATATCCTTAATGTAAACAGGTTGGTTTAGTTCAATAGTTCTTTCCACCGTCCAATATCTTTCAGCAGCTGTGGTGTTTTGTTCATTCGCATTTAAAAAATTTAAGGTTAATAAAGCACTATGTAATCTATCCTTGGGGGTTCTCATTGCTCCCTTTTGCCTATTAAGCATCTCTTTTAAAGTTCGATTTGATCTCTCCACAATTGCTTGTCCTGTAGGATTATGTGGTATGCCTGTAACATTTTTTATATTGTAATATTCAAAAAACTGCTTCATCTTATTAGAGATATATACTGGCCCATTGTCTTTTTTAATTTGTGTTGGCATTCCCAAAATGGCCATAACTTCTAATAAATGTGTAATTACAGAATCAGCCTTTTCTGACAGTAATGCAGTTGCCCATTGAAATCCTGAACATGTGTTTATAGTATGGTGCACATACTTCAGTTTGCCAAACTCTGTAAAATGGAAGACATCCATTTGCCAAATGTCAATTCTTTGGGTACCCTTAGGGTTAGTTCCCATAGGCAATGGAGTCTGGTTATATAATGAACAAGTAGGACATTGCTTCACAATTTCCTTGGCTTGTTGCCAGGTGATAGATAATTCTTTCTTTAAACCTTTGCTGTTAACATGTTTTTTTTTTTTATGGAATTCCAATGCCTCTAGTACACTTCCTATCTGTAGTTGGTCAATTTCATTATTACCTTGTGCCAGAGGGCCTGGCAGACCTGTATGGGATATTATGTGTGTGATATATAGTGGATAACTCCTATTTCTGATTATTTGCTGTAGCTGAATAAATAATGAAGTCAATTTGGAATCATCCTGTATAAGTTCAGCAGTCTCTATATGTAAGACAACCCCTTTTGCATATTGAGAATCCGTTACTATATTAAGAGACTCTTGAAAATCTGACAATACCATGACTATTGCATATAGTTCAGATTTTTGAACTGATTTATAGGGACTCTCAGCCACCTTACTTACATCTTCTGATTTATATCCTGCCTTTCCTGTTTTACTGGCATCAGTGTAAAATGTAGGGGCTCCAGATATTGGAGTTTTCTTTATTATATGAGGGAGAATCCAATAAGTTCTTTTTATGAACTGAAGCTGCTTGACTTTAGGGTATCTGTTGTTAATCTCTCCCAAGAAGTTACTGCATGCTCTTTGCCAGTATTCATCTTGTACCCATAGTGAGGCAATTTCTGTGTTAGTAAAAGGTACCACAATTTCAGCCGGATCCATACCAATTAATTGTCAAAGTCTCATTTTTCCTTTAAGTATCAATTCAGAGACTTTCTCAGTGTAGGTTTTTAATTTCTTACTCTGTTTATGTGCTAAAAATATCCATTCTAAGAACTCAGAAATCTACCTGCCTCTGTCTCCCAAGTGCGGGGAGTACAGGCGTGTGCCACCACGCCCAGCTAGATTTTTTTTAATGACAAATACTGGAGAATTCCAAGGGCTGGAAGACTCCTCTATATGCTGAGCCTTCAGCTGTTCTTGGACTAGCTGTTCTAATGCCTGTAGTTTTTCTTTTGTCATAGACCATTGATCAATCCAAATGGGCTGGTCAGTCAACCACCCTAGTGGTGAGGCTGTTGGTGTTCTGCCAGCAGTGGCTCCTTGGGGTAAAGCTAAATTGTCAGCCTCTGCTGTATCTTGTTTATGGACAGCTTGGACAGTCTGTAACTGCCTTTGATAAGATGCTCTAACTAATTTAAGATTTTCATTAGAATCCCGACTAGTTTCATGGTTAGATACCGAGACTGAGGGGATATTAATTTGGGTATTCCACTGCTGTAATAGATCTCTTCCCCATAAATTAATGGCTAAATCAGCCACGTATGCCCTCTATTTGCCAATCTGAACATCTGGTTCTATACATTTAAGCCATCTGGTGCTTTGCTTTATTTGGGATAAGGTCCCAACTCCTTGAAACTGGACGTCTACTTCTTGAAGTGGCCAACTTACAGGCCAAGATTTTGGAGAGATAATGGTAACATCTGCTCCAGTATCAACCATTTCTTCAATCTTAATATTGTTTACTAATATTCTTAGTTTTGGCCTATGATCCTCTATAGATGTTTGCCAAAATATTCTTTTTTTGGGGGGGGGTTTAGAGAGGGCTTGTCTGTGTAGCCCTGGATGTTCTGGAACTCACTCTGTAGAACAGGCTGACCTCAAACTCAGAAATCCACCTGTCTCTGCCTTCCAAGTGCTGGAAAATATTCTTTTTTAGGTCCCTTTGAGGCGTTCTGAATTATCTACAGAACTTGCCTCAGTCTTGTCTGGTCTTATAATATTTGTTTTTGACATAGTGACACTTAATTGTCCTGAGGACATGAACTCTCCCTGTCTGGCACTGGGGCCTGCGAGAGGCCCCCGTGGGAGTTTTTTGGCAGGATGTTGCCTCATTTGTCTGATCTTGCTCTACATTCACTAGTTAAATGCTGGCCTTTGCCACACCTTTGACATAGGTCCCCTTTTGGTATTACTCTTTTTTTTTTTTTTTTTTTTTTTTTTTGTTTGTTTTTGGAGACAGGGTTTCTCTGTGTAGTCCTGGCTGTCCTGGAACTCACTCTGTAGACCAGGCTGGCCTCGAACTCAGAAATCCACCTGCCTCTGCCTCCCAGAGTGCTGGGATTACAGGCGTGCGCCACCACCACCCGGCTTTTTCTTTTCTTTTTCTTTTTGTTTCTTTTTGGTTTTTTTGAGACAGGGTTTCTCTGTATAGCCCTGGCTGTCCTGGAACTCACTCTGTAGACCAGGCTGGTCTCGAACTCAGAAATCTGCCTGCCTCTCAAGTGCTGGGATTTAAGGCATGCGCCACCACCGCCCAGCCTGACACTTTCCTTAAATTTTCTTAGCTGTAACACATCCACAGGTTGCTATTCAAATTTCTGATAACCCTGTGGATGATCATCATCTGGAGGTCTTTGTTGTATATTTACCGGATAGACTAAAGTTTGTTTTTTAATAACCTTTGGTTGGCTTTCTCTACCTTTATCTTCTATATCTACTAGAGTATTTTTCTTTTCCTTGAGTTCCTGTATTTTCTATTCAAGTTTCTGTTTCCACACTTTGATCATTTCTTTATATTGCAATTCTGATTGTCTACTGTCCATTATATTTTGACTAATTTGAAAAGGTTATTCTCCAAGTCTAGCTTCCAATTCTCATTATTTTCTCTCTGCTCCTCAGTCTGATCTGTGAACTTCTAGCATCTTTTCTAACTCCTGTCTCCCACCCTCATTCTCCTCCTTCTGTCTCTTATTCTGTTCTATAATTTCCTGGGTCTTCAATTCTAGTGTTTCCCCTAGGCCACATTACCAAGTCTTAAATTCCTCTTTTTGTTGTTCATGCTGTTTTATGATTTCCTGTATCTTCTGTTCTAAGCCCTGTTTCCATAATCTTTTAGCTTCTCTTTGTGTTGTAATTTTAATATTCCAGCATCTGCCTTATTTTGACTATGAAATCCTAAACCTTTAGTTCTAGTGTTACTTGTAATCTCTTTTCTTTTATTTTTTCTTTTTTGTTTTTTTCGAGACAGGGTTTCTCTGTATAGCCCTGGCTGTCCCGGAACACACTCTATAGACCAGGCTGGTCTCGAACTCAGAAATCTGCCTTCCTCTGCCTCCCAAGTGTTAGGATTAGAGGCGAGTGCCACCACCGCCCGGCTGTGATCTCTATTTTTCGGCAAGAAATTTTTTGTCTAGGACCCTGTCTCTTGAGATGACACAGTAAATCAAGAGAATAAGTATTGCAATACCAATGCCTTTTCCCTCTAAATCCATTCCTGTCAAACCATTCAAAATTTCGTCACATAAAGCCAAAAGACATGTATAGTTTTTCCCATCTTTAAGTATCAAGATGCTATATATCTCTCTTAGATCAATGAATTACCTAGTCCAGAACCCTTTGTATCTACTGCCCAAGCTGTTCAGGACATCAGGGGCAGTTAAAGTTTTATCTCAGGTTTGTTAGATTCTAAACAATAAGTTGGGGGCGCCATTTTGTTGCTACTTTGTTTCCAACCTAATTCCCTGGTAAAAGAAAGCTCAACTCAGTCAACAAAACAAGCTATAAGCCTAGATTGGGCGGGCCTTCCCACTGCACTACTCTATTTTTATCTATTTTATCCCATATAACTTGCAGTTTCTCCATGCCCCCAGCTTCTCTCCCTGCAGCCTCTCCGTTTCCCTCCCATTGCTCCTCCTCTTCCTGTTTTTTACCCCGTTGCTCCTCCCCCTAGACTCTTAGCTCCTCCCACTTTCTCCTGCCCAATCATTGGCTCAAGACTTTATTTGAAAAGTTAAGGTGAGAGAAGGTTCATGAGGCAAATCCTCATCTGCAGCCCCTCTGAGGAGTAGAATTAGCATCAAAATACAAGCCCAGGGCTATCCACAACACAGATGCCCTGAATTCTTTTTTTCTAAGATTTATTTATCATTTTATATAAGTACACTATCTTTAGACACGTCAGAAGAGGGCGTCAGATTTAATTACTGATGGTTGTGAGCCACCATGTCGTTGCTGGGATCTGAACTCAGAACCTCTGGAAGAACATGAGTGCTCTTACCTTATGAGACATCTATCCAGCCCTGACATTCCGAATTCTAACCCTCTGAATTATTATTATTATTATTATTATTATTATTATTGTTTTGTTTTTTGGATTTGGTTTTTTCGAGACAGGGTTTCTCTGTATAGCCCTGACTGTCCTGGAACTCATTCTGTAGACCAGGCTGGCCTCGAACTCAGAAATCTGCCTGCCTCTGCCTCCCAGAGTGCTGGGAGTACAGGTGTGTGCCACCACCGCCCAGCTAACCCTCTGAATTCTTGGAGCCTTTCCCAGTGGGCCTGAGGAATGGTGATAGCAGTTATGTGTACATGTGGATAATGTCTGTTTCTTTAACTGGGATAAATGACCAATTCCCTTTACAGAAAAACCAGAAGACAACTTGTCCTAGGATTAACATAATATTTTCCTTGTGAGGCCAGTATATATTTTTTTGGAGGCACACATGGGAAGGATTGGACTAGGAGATAAAAGTGGTTTTGTTGTTGTTGTTGTTGTTGTTGTTGTTGCTTTCAAGACAGGGTTGTCTTGTGTAGCCCTGGCTCTCCTGGAACTCACTCTGTAGGCCAGGCTGCCCTCGAACTTAAGAGATTCACCTGCCTCTGCCTCACCAGTGCTGGGATTAAAGGTGTCACCACCACCATCACCACCCCAGCCTTCCCCTGACCCCCTTAATGAAGTGACTCAAAGATGTAAGGGTTTGAATGATTTTGTATCTTCAGGATTTAAGCATCAGGAGATTGGCTCAGTGGGTGCTGAGCTGGAGGACAGAAGGACACAGATAGATGGTGAGGCAGGAGGAGCCTGGTGACAGTGGATGAGCTGGCATTTCAGTTGTCCTCAGGCTGGAGACTCAGAAGTGCCTTGGAGTGTTACAGATGGTGCAGTAAGGCTGGGAAGGCATCAGGGAAGCAGGCAGAGAAGGTGCATTAGGAACCCTTGCTTAGCAGCTGAAGGAGGGAGAGACCAGCATAGAGGGCACAGAGGTCCTGGAGAATGTCTGGATCCCAGGTGTACTGGGGGCCTGATCTCTGGACTTCCAGGCCGCTCAGCCCCACCAGAGCTATAGTTATGTTCAGTTCCTCCTCCCCAAGGGAGGAGAGCACATCAGGCTGCAGGGGGAAAACACCCTCTTTATCTTGCAGGAAGTTCTTCTCCAGGGTGCTTTCAACCTGTAAGGATACAAGGTGTTTGGAAATGAGGAACTGGAAAGCCTTCCTCCCTGGCAGCAGACGCAGGCTTCCTGTCTGAGCATCTAGGGACAGAAGACTTTGCTCTAGGTTTAAGGCTGGGACCTGTGAACATGTTCTTACAGTGTCTAGCAGTCAGCCCCCCTCCCTCCCCCGCTCTGAACTACAAAGCATCTGTCACTTTTTCTCACCAGCTTCAGTTGCACTGGTAGGATTTTTTTCTCCAAGGATTTTACTAGAAGCGTCAGTTGGGCTTCACTTAGCACTGGAGGGAAAAGCAGAGAAAGAAAAAAAAGACAAAACAAAACCAAACAAAAGTGTGTTGCTGGTACAGAGGGAACTACAGACTCCAAACAGTGTTAGCACACTCTGACCAACTAATCCATGCATCCACTCATCTACCCATTCACCCATCTGTCCATCAGTCCATCTGTCCATCCAGCCTTCCCACCCTCCATCTATCCACAGCTGAAAACCTGCTCTATAACATACACCTTTGCTAACCATTAACTCAAAAAAGAGTTGTGGGGAATGGTGAGATGGCTCAGTGGTTAAGAGCACCAATTGCTCTACCAGAGGTCATGAGTTCAAATCCCAGCATCCACATGGTGGCTGACAACCATCCTTAATGAGAAACAAATATAAAACATTTTGGAAGGCAAAGGTATATGGACCCTAGTGAGTTCGAGGCCAGATTGTTCTACATAGTGAGTTCCAGGCCAGCCAGGAATACACTTGGAGACTTCATCTTTCTATCTATCTATCTATCTATCTATCTATCTAACAACAGCCAACCCAAATTCTAATCTTTTGATGCAGTTTTGGGAGAAGTCATGTGCTTTCTGTTTGTTTTTGAGACAGAATCTCACTCTGTAACTCAGGATGTTAGGGACTCTGTACCCAGTGTGGCCTCAGATCTACAGTCATCCTCCTGCCTCAGTTTCCTGAGTTCTGGGATTGTAGGCATGAATGACCTACTACACTGTGACAGCCATAGCTGAGGCTTTTGGGCTTGGCATTTGACAGAAAGTTCCCCACCCACCCATAATTTTTCTTTCTGAGACAGTGTCTCACTGTGTAGCTGTGGTTGTCCTGGAACTCACTATGTAGACCAGGCTAGCCTTGAAGTCACAGAGATCTCCTGCCTCTGTCTCTCCAGTGCTGGGATTAAAGGAGTATGCCTAGCTTCCCCCCACACCCCCTGACTTGTATGTGTGTATATGTTGTGTGTATACTCACATATGTATGCACATATGTATGTGTTCAAGCACACTCATATCCATGTCATGTGTGTTTATGGAGGAAGCTAGTCACTCCCCCGTGTCCATCTGGGAATCAAACTCAGGTTGTCAGGCTTGGTGGCAAACACCTTTACTCACTGATCCTTTACAGCCCTTGGACAAAGTAGCAAACATCTCAGCTTATGTCTGATGGACTCAGAGTTTTTGCGTTTGAGTGGAAAAATGTGTCATGCAGAGGAAAGGAGAAAATACAGGCACAAGATCAGAAGAGTAGTGTTCTGAGATTAAAGCTAACAGGCAGGCAGGCTAACAGGCAGGCAGGCTATAAGGTGGAGAGCAATATGGACGTGATGGACTTAGCCCAATGCAGAAGGTTTGAAAAAATGTAGCAGAAAATTAAAATAAAAATGGACCAACTGGCTGGGCAGTGGTAGTGCACGCCTTTAATCCCAGCAGAGGCAGGCAGATTTCTGAGTTTGATGCCAACCTGGTCTACAGGGTGAGTTCCAGGATAGCCAGGGCTACACAGAGAAACCTGTCTCTAAAAAACAAACAAAACCCCCCAAACCAAAAACTAAACAAACAAAAAAAACCCAACAACAACAAAAAAGGGACCAACGGAAACCCTAGGAATGAAACCGATTTCATGATGATTTTTTTTCTCTTTCTCAAGCACCTGGATTGAACTCAGGGCCTTGTGCATGTGTGTATTTATATACATACATATACCTATACATACATATACACACATATGTACACATACAATACATACACATATATACACATATGTGCACACACATACACATACATACACACACTATTGTCCTATAAACCACTCGGCACCCACTCATTCATTGGTTTGGGAATTCATTCACACCATTTACTCTTATAGCATAAAGAAACCCATCCTATTCAAGTCTCACTCACCTGTCAGAGCCCCAAGAAAGTAGAGGATGGCATCCATAGCATCCTTTGACAGCAGGACATCTTTGGGGAGTGCTTCCAGGGTCACTTCGTGTCCCTTGTCTAGAGCCCCTGCAAGCTGTGAGGAAAACTGGGTGACTAATATTTCCGGCAAAGATCTAACCTAGCACTTGGCACACAGTAATCTCTGAGCTGAGGCTGACTCTCTCCCACTCCCTGTGTGTGTGTGTGTGGGGGGGGGGGTCAGGTCCTAGAAAGTGCTGCACAGTGGTAGGCTCCTTGGTCTCTGCCTTTTGACCTCTGGAAAGTTCAAGCTCTTATCCAGCAGAGGGCGCCATAGGCTTGTGGTTACCCTCTGTCCATCAGAGGGCACACACCACTTCCGGAACCCTGTACTGATGCTCTTTTGTAGGGACAAGGGGCCAGTGGTAGCCTAGTAGCAGGGGTGTGCTTGGGCAGCCTTGGGAAGGATATCTGCTATTTTTTCCACAGCCTTTGGTCACTGTGCCATTGTCAGTTCCCCTCCCCGTCTGCAATGGCCGCCCCCACCCACGCTCCCCTTCCTCCATAATTCCTGTGTTCCGGGCTCTCACCTTCTGCTCCAGGTCCTGGAGCTCTTTCTTCTTTCCTAGGAGATGGCTGAGGGAAGTGAGTAGGGAGCTTCGCCCCACGGGACTCAATTTCTCCACTTCATGAGTCTCTCGCTGAACCTCTTCCTTCAGTGTCTTGAAGTCTTTGCGCATCTCCCCTAGAGGCACAGTTAATGTGGCAGGCACCCCTTCATCTGGTGCCCTCTCACCATGAACATGTGTTCTGTAGGGTCCCTGACACCTTCCTCAGAGCCAGTGCACTGCTTCCAGCTTGAATCTGACTTTTCCTCTTTACCAAGGGGTGTGGTTATGAAGTTATGCTAAAGCCTTGTTATGACGTGGGCTAGACCCCTTGTCTTCGACTATGACAGTTAACCACACTACTGTTAGCACCCCAACATCAGATGCCTGGATCACTGAGAAAATAAGAGGCAAACAGTCAGATAAGAACACAGTCCTTCAGAATGGCAGCAGCCACTCCTAGGGAGCCCGAGAGAGCACAGCCCCTCTGAGATCCCAGAATCCTTTTCTTCCAGTCCCAGGTGGCACAAATGGACCGGATGAACAGATACAGGGGCTGGAGAGATGGCTCAGCAGTTAAGAGCACTGACTGTTCTTCCAGAGGTCCTGAGTTCAAATCCCAGAAACCACATGATGGCTCAGAATTATCAGTAATGAGATCTGACACCTCTTCTGGTGTGTCTGAAGACAATTACAGTGTACTCCTATACATAAAATAAATCTTTTAAAAAAAGAAGAACTGATACAATGTGACAAGGGCACTCAGGCTGACCTGGTGTTACCCAGCAGCCCGGTGACTCAGTACCAGCTGCTCTAGTTCCTGGCAGCAGATACATGTGGAACAGGTTGCAGCAATCCGAGGCCCTTGACAACACAGGTCTGGGGCAGCAGATCTCCTGCCCATCTTGTCTACAGATCTCTCCTTTCTATTGTTTTTATTGGATCTTCTTATTCTTATCCTAACTTCTTATTGGAAGTTCTGCTGTAGTCGAGGCACAGCTGTTTGCTGAGATCTGTCCCACTATCTTCCAGGTCAGTCCCATGGAGGAGCGAGGAAGACTAAGGTTTTGAAATTGAGTCAAGAAAGTTGTGAAACAAAAGGAACAATTAGGTATGAACTTCCCTTCTCCTGGCTTTTCTGAAAACACAAAAAGAGCATCCATTATGATAAACTCTTTGCTGCCTTTCACTAAAGCCACTGCCAAGACAGCCTCACGGGCAGCACTGTGAAAACATGGAGAATCTGTGAGCATGCCCACCCGTACAACTTTGGAACACGCCCTGTCTCCAAATCGCTATGTTTCTGGTTATGCTTTGGCCTCTGTCTCTTTGTTCCTTCTGGGCGGTGTTTATATCCCACACCTCTGTCTGTCTGAGGACCCTGGAAACAAGAACAGATGCTCTGGGGTGGGTGGTAGATTATAGGAGCTACTGCTCCTAATTTAGGGTGGGAGACTTTACCAGATATCGGGGCACGAGATTTGGGAAGACTGCGAGGTACGATCTTAGGTCTGGCATGGAAGGTTTGCATGCTGTCATCCCAAATGCGTGGAATGTCTGTAAGGGACAAGAGAAGGCATCAGGTGATCACTACCAGTTTGCCACACCCTTCCTTCTTCAGTGTAAACCCAAAGCTCCTCAAATGGCCCATCTAATTCTTTACCCTTTTACTGCTGGAAACTGGAAGCTCTCAACTACAATAGAAACCCCACCCCTAGTCACCAATCTAGTACTGGTGTCAGGACCTGTGTCCTCCTCGGGTTTCCTGAGGTCAGAGGCTGTGCTAATCTGCCTTCTCCAGAGACACCTGGAACTCAGGTCTCCTTCACCCAGAACAACCTTTGTTCTGTCTCCAGCAATGGCCAATATAAGATGCTGTCTGCTCTCCCCTCCCCCACATTGCAACAGAGGCCCAGGATGCCACTGCACGGATGTAGGCAACCCTTGTCTTGCGGCAAGAACACGCTGGTCTCTGCTCACCCCACTCGTCTTTCCCAATGACCTTCAGTTGTTTCACTCGGTAGGCCAGGACACAGCCCTTGGGGATGGTTACTTCCTGGTCCACGGATCCCTAGGATTACACAACGAAAATCTGTGAGTTCTTTGAGATTCATTAGGAGGAGGGGCAGGATGCGGAACAGGGCTAGGTCTGACAATCTTTGAGGAAACAAGCGTTTGGAAAGCCTTCAGTAGGATCTCCAGTTGTCTTCCTCTGTGCTCTGAACTTAAGGCCCTAGAAGCCTTCCCATTCATTTGTTTTTTTTTAAATATATTCATTTATTTATTTTATGTATATGAGTACACTGTCTCTGTCTTCAGACACACCAGAAAAGAGTATCTGATCCCATTACAGATGGTTGTGAGCCACCGTGTAGTTGCTGGATATTGAACTCAGGACCTCGAGAAGAACAGTCAGTGCTCTAAACTACTGAACCATCTCTCCATCCCCCTTCCCGTCCATTTCTAGTGATCACCCCCTACCCAGAAATGCCTGTTTCTGGATTGGTCAGCACTAGGGAACTGGACAGACCTGCTCTAGCACCTGCCTGTGTATCATCCTGCCCCACATCCCAGGCTCCTCCTTCCTCGACACCAGCTGCCCCATTCTTATCTCACTCAGGAAGTCTTCCCTGTGTCTCCCTTGTCTCCGAACCCCATCCCATTCCTCTTGGACACACTCACCAGATAGATGTATAGATTATAAGAGATGCACTTATTTCTACTGGGCTTTGACTGTGTGACTCAGCTATAAGTAAGGACTTTCTGAGAGCAGGAAATGGCCCTCATCCTGGGATCTTACCAAGTAGCCCAGACGGACCTTGAACCTGTGGCTCTTCTTCCTCTGCCTTCAGAGTGCTGGGATTACTGGTGTGTACCACCACACCAGGCAGGAACTCTGCTCCTCAGCTTTGGCAGGAGAGCAGGGGAGGGGTGAGGACAAATCCTGCAGCACTTAACCTGTTGTTTGTTGTCTGTGACATATGGAGGCTGCCCTGCTGGGTACCACAGAGCAAAGGACTGTGTGTGTGGTCCATCTCTCTCTGTCTCTGTCTCTTTCTATCTGTGTCTGTGTATAGCAAACCTGTATTCCTAGTTGGACAATGAAGGGGAGATACAAAATGGCTTTTAGCCAGCCAGCTCGCTCCAAAGTGACTTTCCGCATGGTTTCCACCACCTCCGTCACCACATACAGGTTCTCCCCGTGTTCCCGCATCTCCTTCAGGAACGGGTGGTCTGTTGACAGTTTCCTAAGGCAAGAGAAGCAGGAAGACACCACACTCAGAGTTTCCTCACCAGGGCCACAACCTGTGCTTTATAGTATTTTATTTTTGAGATAGGGTCCCACTGTACAGCTTTGGCTGGCCTGTGTAGACCAGGCTGTCCTTGAACTAACAGAGATCCATCTGCCTTTGCCTCTCAAGCCCTGGGACTAAAGGTGTGTGCCACTATGCCCTGCAGTGTCTGCTTTTTTTAAAGACTTTTTTTTTTTGAAGATAGGGTTTCTCTGTATAGCCCTGGCTGTCCTGGAACTCACTGTGTAGACCAGGCTGGCCTCGAACTCAGAAATCCACCTGCCTCTGCCTCCCAGAGTGCTGGGATTACAGGTGTGCACCACCACGCCCAGCAGTGTCTGCTTTTTTAAGCTGTCAGTCCTAGACAGTATGGTGCCAGGGAAGCAAAGAGGGCTCAGCTCAGGCCACAGTGCAAACTCAGAGTTCTGCTTCCTGGCAGGGCAGCTGCTTTGAGTCTAAGTTGCCTCATCTATAAAACAGTGATGACACCAGCTCTCTCCCAGGGCGTTGAGATAAACTGTGCAAACAGCTGGAGGCTCATCACCTGGCACCTCCTTCCCCCCACCCCTTGCTTCTGGATGAAAACATGCCTGTGTCCTAACAAAGTCTGCTTTAGTTCCTGAATACTCTCTCAAATCACCACCCTATTTCTCTCCACTTACTGGGAAATGACTCAAAGGGTGAGTCACACTCAGTCTTTATCACCCCATTCGGATCTCACTCTGCTGAAATCACAGTGACTCCCACTCACTCAACTGTGTGATCCCCCTGAATGTGGACCACTCTGGCTCTTCTGTACTCCTGTGCCTTCCTGTCACATCTTGGCTTCCAATTACACACTGCTTCTGCTCCTGTCTTTCTGGCTCCTAAACCACGAACATACCATCTCACCATTGCACTTCCATTTTCCAGTTGATTTTGGAACCTCAATATTTCTGAGATTTTGGTGGTGTGTGTGTGAGAGAGAGAGGGAGAGAAAGACAGACAGAGGGGAGGGGACAGAGAGAGAGAGAGAGTTTGTGTGTACTCAGGAGTGTGTGTGTGTGTGTGTGTGTGTGTGTGTGCATGAGTGTGTGTTGGGAGTGTGCAGAAGAAAGCATCAGATCCCCTGGAGCTGGGGTTAAAGGTGCTTGTGAGCTCACTAATGTGTGAGAACTGGGAACTGAACTTGGGTCCTCTGCAAAAGCAGCAAGTGCTCTCAGCCACTGAGCCACCTCTCCAGTCCCCGAGAGTCTGCTCTTTCTAAGCGTTCTACAACTTCCTTACTCCCAACCTGATCCCACACACACACATGTGCATCTGTACCCTGACCTCTCTGAGCTTCCAGCTCCTCTCCCTGCTACCCGGTGAACAAACAGTCTCAGGTGGTTCTGCAGCTGTGCCACAAAAGGAGCTGACGACCATCCCCACATTACTACCTGGCACTGGTATTCCTGTTTGTCACCTTTAATGTCTTGTAATGACACAACCTCGGTCAAGATTCAGTCAGTCATCTTTAACAAATCTGTCGCCCTGCAGTCAGCTGCTGAGTTTAACCCACTCCATCATCCTTTGTAATAGACCTGGCGCCCACTCCTCACTACAATCCGGCCACGCCCCCTAATCCTGGCCACGCCTCCCCAATCCCGGCCACGCCTCCCAGCGCACATCTTCATTTTATTTCTCTAACAGACAGCAGGACAGTGTGTTTCTGTCCACCTTCATCTCTCTAACTCACTTCTTCCATCTGGTCAGGTCAGTCAGGACACACCAGAGCAGCATCGGGGAGTCGGGCTCTCCCTGGTGTCTGCTGGTTGGGCTCCTTGACCTGTTTCTGGCTCCACCTGCTCTGGGGTCTTCCCTCCATCTGTCCCTCCTTTGCATCTGCACACTGGCTAGTTCATGATTCCTATTGGATGTGAGACATCTCACCTGTATGTCTCTGTAAGGCCCTTCTCCTTTCCCTGCGAGACCAATTTATACCTTCATTCAAGGCTAAACCTAAGACCCCTGTGGTATGAAGATTTGCCTCACGTCCCCAACCAGAAGCCCCTCCCTTGCTGCAAGTCCAGCCGAATGCTTGCCATGGCCTATTGCTTCCTGCATTGGGGAGCTACTCTTTTGTTCTTGGTTTTTCAAGACAGGGTTTCTCTATGTAGCCCTGGCTGTCCAGGAGTTTACTCTGTAGACCAGGCTGGTCTTGAACTCAGAGATTCTCTTCCATCTGCCTCCCAAGGCTTGGGATTAAAGGGGTGTGCCACCACTGTCTGATTGGATAATTACTCTTGGGAATTGAACTCAGGATCTCTGGAAGAGCAGCCATTGCTCTTAACCTCTAAGCCACCTGTCCATCCCCGGATAATTACTCTTACATGGTAGTTTTCACCCTCCTACACCTCAAGGTTCTTGGATGTAGACATTCTAGGTACACCAGCACGGAGTAGAGTGCTTTACACTCAGAACTCTTTAAATGTTTACTGGGTGTCTTGTGAAAGATCCTTTCCTTCCCCTTCTGGCCCCTCAAGCCCTCACCTGCTTCTTTCCACCACTACTTAATTATTTAGAAGTCAGGACAGCAGTCGAGCCAGGCTCCTGCCAGAGCCTTGTATGAACATCGGTCCTGCCACACCCCTTGTCTGCTGGGACAGTCTTCCCTAGGTGTGTGGATGGAGCCAGTCTGAAGCTAGTTTTGTGGGAGCAGAGCTTTGGACACAGTCTCTGTAAGGAACAGTTACTATAAACTTCTGACTTTTCCATTGCATTTCAGTCTTCGGGTTGAAGGAACTTTAGGACAAGTTCTCTGTTCCCATCTCGCTATAGCAAAGAACACTGAGGTTTCTCATCACAGAGCTCTTTTCCCACCCACGGGAGAATTCTCTTCAGGGATTGGTAAAGGTCAGGGGGCGGGGTCTACCCTTCCACCTGTGACTGAAAGCATCATCAGTACACTGCCCAACCGCATCCTGGCAGCCCCTCTGCCAGTCATCTCTCACCTCTCCTTGGGCAAGTTATCCAGAGCCGTGCGAGCCACACTGAGTGTCTTCACCTTCAGTCTGCTTCTTTGTGACAGGCCCACAGACCCCTTCACCTTCACTGTCTTTGGAACGTCCACATCTTTGTCCTCCTGTGCACTCAGAATAGTCTTGAAGCTAAAGTTCCCATTGTCTGTTAGATCTGCTGTAGGGAAAAGACAGAAGGAGCTGAGCTGGGAAGCACCCCACTTGTCAGAACCCCTAGAGAGAACTTTGGGGCTTGGCCACACCTAGCCATATCAGGGGGAAGCGCTTGACAATCTTCCTTGTGGCCCAGGTAGCTGGGCCTAGCCCAACAGGGTCCTTCAGAGCCCAGCCCTGCCTGAGAGGCTCACCTGCCGGGGAGCTGCCAGGCTCCAGCACATCCAGGAGAGTGTAGTCAGTGCGGACATAGGGGGCTTCCCAGAAGCGTCTGTTCTTCTTTTTCAGCACTAGGCAGAAGGGACTGAAGCGTTTGAAGTCCATAGGGCTGTCCAGTGGTGTCAGATCCCCTCCAGGGTTCAGCTGTCTAGCCAAGCCCTTGGCTACACTCTCAAATATAGTCATTATTTCTGTGGAGAAAGAGATAGATTCTGGACAGTGGTGGCGCACGACTTTAATCCCAGCACTTGGCAGACAGAGGCAGGTGGATTTCTGAGTTTGAGGCCAGCCTGGTCACCTATGTGAGTTCCAGGCCAGGCCAGGCCAGGGCTATACAGAGAAATCCTGTCTTGAAAATACCAAGAGAAGAAAACAAAAACAAAAACAAAAACAAAGCTGGGCATTGGTGGTGCACGCCTGTAATCCCAGCACTTGGGAGGCAGAGGCAGGCAGATTTCTGAGTTCGAGGCTAGCCTGGTCTACAGAGTGAGTTCCAGGACAGCCAGGGCTATACAGAGAAACCCTGTCTCAAAAAAACCAAATCCAAAAAAAAAAAAAAAAAAAAAGAAAGAAAGAAAAGAAAAGAAAAGAAAATACCGAGAGAGAGAGAGAGAGAGAGACAGAGAGAGAGACAGAGAGAGAGACAGAGAGACAGAGAGACAGAGAGACAGAGAGATACACAGAGAGAGACAGAGAAGAGAATGGTAAGGTGACTGCTGCGGTCATCCAGACCGAGTAAGGACTTTGTAAAGAGGTTGTCACCGGGCTTCACTTCCCACAGCTGGGGGAATAGAGTGAGGGCCACCTGGACGTTGTATCTCCTAGGAGTCCATCTTTTGTGATGGACAATTCCTGAGCATTAGAGTTCACACTGCTGGCACAAAATGCCAGCCCTCCCCTTTGCCAAGGGCATCTTTTCTCATTCCATGTTCATGTCTTCAGAGCCACAGCGCCGGGTAGAGCATGCCATCAGCAGGGGAAATGAGACTTCCTCTCACACTAAGGGACAGTCGAACCTAGGACCTGGGGACACTAGGGACAGGAAAAAACCACCACCTGGACAGTCAGAGCTGGGCAGCTTCCCCAGTCGCCCTTTCCTGGACAAGGTACACTTGCTCAGACCCTGCACTTCCCTCCCACCCTCCTAGCAGCGTGGCTGTGAGCGGGCTGGTTTCTCAGTCCCTCTCTTCTGCTCAGTTCTTTATGTTTGTTAGTTCTGTTTACAACATACCCCCTTACCAATAGAGAGAATTCATATTTGTCAATAAGATATGCCTTTGGTTATATGCTCACACCTTTACCCTTTGGGCACTTTGGTGACTCTGCCTGTATTCCCAGGACACCTTGTATATCTGCTTCTGAAACACCTGCTAATTCATCTTGTTACCGAGACTGCCCGTTCACCTGCCTGCCTCGGCTACTCAACTGTGACTTCCCAGAGGGCAGGAAAGGGGCCTTAGTCACCTCTCCAGCATCAGCACCAGGCACCGTGTCTGGACAGAAGGATAGAAAGAGTGACTGTGGTCCTGAGAGACTTGCTGAGGGGAGAGGGTCCAAGAGGATGGGGAACCTGCAAGGACCAGAAGTTTGACATCTTAGTCTCTGTCTTTGAAGTTGAGGTATCTCCCCTGGACATTCAGGAGACACACCCAGATTTTTCTGGTGGGTGGAAGAGGTCAGACACCCTAGCTAGCCTCCATGGGCATCCCCTGTCTGTTGGACTTGACAGAGGCAGGGAAACAGGAGGTGCACACACAGATGTGTGGGCTATCCTGCCGTCTACAATGTACTCTTCAGTCCTTGTTCCTGGAAGAGTTGGGATGGCAAATGTCCCTCCAGAGACCAACTGAGTGTACCTAGAAGAACCTACCCTTCACCAGAGAGGCACTCACAGGCTACCCTCTCCTCTCTAAGGCCTACCATGATTCTTACCCCCAATGAAATCCAGGGAGACTTTATGGTAATGACAAAGGACAAGAAATCCCATGCCCGTTTGATCCCAACCTTTCCCCTAGATCCCCAGAATGTCCCCTGCCTTCTCAGCTGGCATTGGTCTTACCAGGGAGGGAGTGATGCTGGGTCCTGTCCGGCAGCGGGTGTGTGGTGAGGAACCAGCGCCTGTTCTGTCTATAGGTTGAGAGAATGACTGACTGTCCCTTACCAGGACTGGCTGCTTTATGTCTCTGTGGAGGCTGGAGGCGGGGATGTAGGCTCCCACAGACCCTGCCTGCCTCAATGACCCACCCCTTTTTGTTCCACTTCCAGGAGAACAGTATCAACTTGTTTGATGTGCCCCGCCCCAGGCCCTGGGCCCTGGTCTCCTGAGAGATGAGGGGGCATGTAGAAAGATGCCAGGCAGGTGTCTGTGTACCTGGGGCAGAGACAGAAGGAAGTGGTGACTGAAAGTTTGCTTGTGGACAGGCGGTGGTGGCGCACGCCTTTAATCCCAGCACTTGGGAGGCAGAGGCAGGCAGATTTTTGAGGTAGAGGCCAATCTGTTCTAAAGAGTGAGTTCCAGGACAGCCAGGGTTATACAGAGAAACCCTGTCTTGAAAAACCAATAAAAACACAACCAACCAGAAAGAAAGAAAGAAAGAAAGAAAGAAAGAAAGGAAGGAAGGAAGGAAGGAAGGAAGGAAGGAAGGAAGGAAGGAAGAAAACAAGAAAGCAAGCAAGAAATCCTGTAGAGAGCCTTATTGGGGTGCTGTGCTGCCTGGCAGGAATCTGACTTTGGCCAAGTACAAGGGCTTCAAGCCGGAATCTGTCATTAGGACGTAATAGGAAAATAGGTTACGGCAGGAATTTTAATCTTAGGTTGGAATGAAAGAAGCAGGCTTCAGGCTTTTGTTCTTTGACAAGGAAGTAGGCTCAGGTATTTTGGTCATTCTTACGCACCTTTGGAAACAACTGTCACTGAAGTGATCGTGGGACTTTGCTTACTGCCTTGACAATTTTGCATTTGCTGTCTTGCTTGTTCCTCATTGTACTACTATTGATCTTAATTCCTGCATGTAATTAAATTGATATAAAAGTAGATTGGAAATTATTAAACCCATCTTCAGTCTCAGAATTGACTGGGGTCATGCTGCAGTTTTGTCTAATTGTCTCTCTTTTCTTTTCCGTTCTTTTTTTTTTTTTTTTGGTTTTTCCAGACAGGGTTTCTCTGTGTAGCCCTGGCTGTCCTGGAACTCACTCTGTAGACCAGGCTGGCCTCGAACTCAGAAATCTGCCTGTCTCTGCCTCCCAAGTGCTGGGATTAAAGGCATGCGCCACCACGCCTGGCTTCTTTTTTTTGGGGGGGGGGTTTCGAGACAGGGTTTCTCTGTGTAGCCCTGGCTGTCCTGGAACTCACTTGGTAGACCAGGCTGGCCTCGAACTCAGAAATTCGCCTGCCTCTGCCTCCCAAGTGCTGGGATTAAAGGCGTGCGCCACCAACGCCCGGCTCCGGCTTCTTTTTTTTTTTTAAGATTTATTTATTTATTATATGTAAGTACACTGTAGCTGTCTTCAGACATACCAGAAGAAGAATCAGATCTCATTACAGATGGTTGTGAGCCAGCATGTGTTTGCTGGGATTTGAACTCAGGACCTCCGGAAGAGCAGTCGGTGCTCTTAGTCGCTGAGCCATCTCTCCAGAACTGTCTCTTTCTTTTCAATCCTCACTCCTGGGCTGGAGAACTTGTTGACTGACTGAGCAGACTTGATCAAAATCCTGCATCTCCAGGGACTACAGGCGGCAGAGCAGCCGAGAGCCTGTCCTTTGTCTTTGTGGGCATCAGCCTGCTGATTCCCACCTCTCTCTATTGTAAAAGTGTATTGGGCTACACATGCAGAGCTTAGTACCAGTACACACAGGAGTTAGGATAGAGTGAGCTCAAATGGCCTTCTATGACTAGGAAGCATCTTTGCTTCTCTTAGGATATGGAATATGTATGTGTACATACACAGAGGTGGATCCCAGTGGTGTGATGACATACAGCCCAGGGTGCATGCTGTGGGCGTTCACCTGTCTCCCTGTAGATCATATACGAACCTCTCTCTCTTTCTCCTTCCTTCCTTCCTTCCTTCCTTCCTTCCTTCCTTCCTTCCTTCCTTCCTTCCTTCCTTCCTCCCTCCCTCCCTCCCTCCCTCCTTCCCTCCCTCTTTCTTTCTTTCTTTCTTTCTTTCTTTCTTTCTTTCTTTCTTTCTTTCTTTCTTTCTTTCTTTCTTGGATGTGAGTACACTGTAGCTGTCTCAGACATACCAGAAGAGGGCATTGGATCCCATTACAGATGGTTATGAGCCATGATGTGGTTGCTAGGATTTGAACTCAGGAACTCTGGAAGAGCGTTCAGTACTCTTAACCACTGAGCCATCTTTCCAGCCCCCCTTATCTTTCTCTAGTCGCTCCTTGGAAACCGTTTAGAAGATTCTATACACACAGGCAGGTCTCTAGATTACAATTTATGTGATTTACTACAAGGCCATATTCACATATTACACTCACAAAACATCTTAAAAACTTTCTTACTCTACTTTCTCATAACCTCCTTCCACACTTTGCCCCGCCTCTCTGGTCCCCACCCCTCATCCCTTTTCTTGGCTCCATTCCCACCCACTTCTTGCCTTTCTGACACAGCTATCAGCCTCGTAGACAGCTCTAGCTGTTTGCTGTTGGGTGTCCATCTCCCTTAAGAGAGGCAGAGTGGAGGGCTGGGTGTGTGCGATGGTTTTCTAATGTGAGCACACATGTGCAGAAATGTGGTATGTGTGTTATACAACTCTGTCTTCCCTGTCCCCATAGATTTCTGCCTCTGTCTCTGTTTCTTTAAACCACTACACCATAGGGCATCTGAGCTCTTGTATATAGTCTGGGGGTTGGGCAAACACCCATCTCTTAATTAGCTCTGTGTAGGTGGCCCAAACAACCATTACCTGGGTCAGACATTTGGGAGTCTCTTCCTGGAGTGCACCCTCCCCCGGTGTCTGCTGACCAAGGTTTCTTGTCTCCTTCATCCTTGAAAGATCTATGGAGCAGCCACTGAGCGAAGTCACACATGCGTCTGTTTTCCCTGAAAACCCCCAGGTCTCCCTATCAGTTCTTTCCTCTGACCTCGCTCTGGGTTCTTTCCTTTCTCTATCCGTCCTTCCTCCATGCAGATCTCTCTCCAGCCTCTTGTCATTCTCCTTGTCCTGCCTCCACCTCCTTTCTGTCTTATTGTTCCATGTCCCCAGACTGAGTAATGGGATTCAAAGCTCCGGGCTTAGAGGGCTCCAAGAAGGAAGGAGGAGGAAATGAGACTCTGCTCAGGCCTGTCCCTGGGCTGTCGACCTTCACAAGCAGATGCCCTGGCCTCTTTCCATCCCAGACTTTTCCTCGGAGTTTACCTATTATCAGAGCTGGTGTGTGTGTGTGTGTGTGTGTGTGTGTGTTCATATATATGTGAGTATGTGTATGCATGTGAATGTGTAAGATGTAAGTTTGTGTGAGAATGTGTATGTGTCGTGCACTTCTGAAAATCAGAGGACAACTTTGGAGTCCAGTATCTCCTTATACTTTTTTTTTGTTGTTTTTGAGACAGGGTTTCTCTGTGTAGCTCCGGCTGTCCTGGAACTCACTCTGTAGACCAGGCTGGCCTGGAACTCAGAAATCTGCCTGCCTCTGCCTCCAAGTGCTGGGATTACAGGCGTGTGCCACCACCACCTGGCCCTCCTTATACTTTTATATAAGGTCCAGAAAGTGAACTCAGGCCATCTGGTTTACTTAGTAAGTACTTTTATTTTCTGA
This sequence comes from Apodemus agrarius, assembly GCA_964023405.1. Taxonomy (NCBI): domain Eukaryota; kingdom Metazoa; phylum Chordata; class Mammalia; order Rodentia; family Muridae; genus Apodemus; species Apodemus agrarius. Next base: position 85,188,184 of record OZ030015.1, on the reverse strand, counting down.
GACACTCTTAGGTTCAGGGAAATATAGGCAAGAATTTAAATTGCATTTGAAAAAATACATATGTATGTATATGTGTACATACAAATATATATGAATTTTGCTAATCTCTGAGAATTCTTCGTGCATGTGTGCCTGTGTGTAGTGTGTGTGCTTTGAATCTGTCTGTGTAGCCAAGGGTAACCTTGAACACACAATCCTCTTGCCTCAGCCTTTTGAGTTGTGGGCTTACACTTGAGTTGGCTACACCTAGCTCTGTAAGAACTTTAACGTTCTTATTTTATTTATTTTCATTTTATATGCATGAGTGTTTGCTTGCACACATGTAAGTGTTGCAAGAAGACAGTATCAGAGTCCCTGGAGTTATAGGTAGTTAGGGGCCACCATGTGGGTGTTGGAAAATAAACCCAGGTCCTCTGCAGGAGCAGCCAGTGTTTGCTTGCTTGCTTGCTTGCTTGCTTGCTTATTTATTTATTTATTTATTTATTTATTTATTTATAGGAATAAAAATGTATGTGAGTACACTGTCCATGTCTTCAGACACACCAGAAGAGGTCATCAGATCCCATTACAGACAGCTGTGAGCAACCATGTGGTTTCTGGGAATTGAACTCAGGACCTCTAGAAATGCAGTCAGTGTTTTTAACCATTGAGCCATCTCTCCAGTCCCCTTCCCATTCATTTCTAGTGAACACCCCCTTCTGAACTATGCCTGCTTCTGGATTGTACAGCACTAGGGGACTGTACAGACCTGCTCTAGCACCTGCCTGTGTATCATGCTGCCCCACATCCCAGGCTCCTCCTTCCTCGACACCAGCTACTCCATTTTTATCTCACTCAAGAGATAAGACTCCCTTGTTTCTTCCTTGGCTCCCAATCCCATCCCATTCCTCTTGAACACACTCACCAAATGAATGTATAGATTATAAGAGATTCATTTATTTCTACTGGGCTTTAACTGCATGACAACTATAAGTAATGACTTTATGAGAGCAGGAAACTGCCCTTGTCCTGGGATCTTATCAAGTAGCCCAGACTGACCTTGAACCCATGACTCTCCTGCCTCTCTGCCTTCAGAGTGCTGGGATTACTGCACCACATCATGCAGGTGTTATGCTCTTCAGCTTTGTCAGGAGAGTGAGGGAGGGATGAGGACAAAACCTGTAGCACTTACCCCATTGTATATTGTCTGTGGTATATGGAGACTGCCATGCTGGGTACCACAGAGCAAAGGATGGTATGTGTGGTCTATCTCTCTCCATCTCTGTCTCTTTCTATCTGTGTCTGTGTTAGCAAACCTGTAGTCCTAGTTGGACAATGATGGGAGACACAAGATGACTTTTGCCCTGCCAGCTCTCTCCAGAGTGACTTCCTGCATGGTGTCCACCACCTCCATCACCACATACAGGTTCTCCCCGCATCTCCTTCAGGAACGGATGGTCTGCTGACAGTTTCCTAAGGCAGGAGAAGCAGAAAGACACCACACTCAGCATTTCCTCACCAGGGCCACCACCTGTGCTTTATAGTCTTTTATTTTTAAGCAGGAAACAAGGTCCTGCTTTACAGCTTGGTTGGCCTGTGTGACTTGGTCACAGAGATCCACCTGCCTTTGCCTCTCAAGCCCTGGGACTAAAGGCATGTGCCACTATGCCCCGCAGTGTCTGCTTTTTTAAGCGGTCAGTCCTAGACAGTATGGTGCCAGGGAAGCAAGGAGGGCTCAGCTCAGGCCACAGTGCAAACTCAGAGTTCTGCTTCCTGGCAGGGCAGGTGCTTTGAGTCTGAGTTGCCTCATCTATAAAACAGAGATGACTCCAGCTCTCTCCCGGGGTGCTGAGATAAACTGTGCAAACAGGCTCATCACCTGGCAGGAGAATGGCCAGGAGCCATTCTCACATAAATCTCAAAATCTCCTCCTTTCGTCTCACATGCTCAAGCTTGCTTTTGGAAGGAAAAATACTAGCTTTCAAGTTAGCCAAGTAGCAATGTCGTCAGTACATACAGAGCTCACCCGAGTTGGTTAGAACAAACAGAGCTCACCTACAGTTAGGTTACTATAGCAATCTCTCTCCACTTCACCTTCTCCTGATCATTTTAGCTTGCCAGCTTCCTTGAAATCCAGCCAGCTTTGTCATGAGATTCTGAGAGACAATTCTGAGAGACTACTTCCTAGAGACAATGCTTGCCCCCTGAGAGACTGTTCCCTGGAGACAATGAGACAGTTTGCTCCCTCATACCCCCTCCCTACATCCTGCTTGCTTTCCTTTATAGTGCAGTGTGTAAAACAATAAAAATTTGACAGCTTGATCACAATACTGTCTTGTTGCCCATCTCTTGTGTCTCTTGTCCCCCATTCTCTCCTAGGTTGTCCAGGGACCCTGTTGACTGTCCTAAGGGTCAGGACACTCTGACGCCCAACAGTGAGGCCCCCTGGGGAGTCATCAAGGAGAGAATGCCATGCTACACATTGAAAGGGTCCTTCATTGCAGCTCCAGGAGCGGATAAGTCGAAGCACGGTTGATGTGCATGCACTCGGCCAGGGAATAATCATCACAGTGCAGGTCTTGGAAGGTAAGACTTGGGACAAGCATTCACTTAGCACTCCCTGTTCATTTCAGGGCTTAAAGAATCTCTCAAGACGTGAGGGACCAGGGTTAAGAAAAAGGATCTTAAATACTTTTTAGAGTTTGTTGGACAAATTTGTCCTTGGTTCCCAGAGGAAGGGACAATAGATAAGAAAACATGGACTAGAGTGGACGATTGTTTTAGAGATTACTATAAGACTTTCGGTTCAAAAACAAAAACAAAAACAAAAAACAAAAAACCAACCAAACAAAAAACCTATCACTGCCTTTAATTACTGGTCTCTGATTAATGCTATTATTCAGGATTCCTCACACTGGCCTGCCCTCCAGGATCTAGTTTCTGAGGGAGAGCATTCTCTGACAAAGTGCTTGTCCCAAACACCATCCCTGCTCTCTCTCTTACTCCTCCCGCCTCTGTTGTGATTGAAACAGAGGAGGGACATTTAAAAACGGTCTTTATCTACATCTGCTCTTTCTCCAAATTACTCAAAAAGACCATGTAGCTGGAAACTCTATCCTTCTCTACAAACTCTGAAATCTAGTCATAATAGAGGTGCTGATACTCTATCAACCAGGGAGGAAGCCAGCTTGGAGGAGCAAGTGGCACAATATCATGACCCAGACCCACCTAAGGTTGTCCCCCGTAACCCCCAATATTGCCTTTGCCTCAGCTCACCCTGTGGCAGACTGGGTTCCACCTTTCCCCCTCCACCTTATGGGCCTTTTGATTAGATTTTTACTCCCCTTCAGCTGCTGCCTCCCCCTTGCCAGAGAGCCACTGAAGAAATTTCCTCTCTCCACCAAATGGTAGAAAGCCACAGGACGCAAGTAGCTCTCTTAAAGGCACTACGAGATTTAGAGAGACAGATGGCCACTCTAACTTCAGGATTTAACTCAAAGACAAAAACCCAGAAAAAGCCAAAGCAAAAATCCTTGCAGAAAAGTCCTCCTGGCTTTCCCACTCTCTTTACAGGACTACTGTTCCCCATGAAGCCCCTGATGAGGAGAGTCAAGGTGAGAGTGAGGAAGAGGAGGAGGGAGAAATAGGAGATCAATCTCCAGGCACTCCACCCCCTCACTTCCCAGATACTCTGACCCTGGAGATGAGGGCAGGGACGGTCATAAATCAAATTACTCCTATCAGCTCCTTAACTTTAAAATTTTAGAAAATTTAAAGTCTGCAGTCACTGCCTATCGGCTGCCTGGTCCTTTCACTTTGGTACTCTTAGAATCTTCTACCGAGGGCTGGCTCACACCTAAGGAATTTATCCAGCTTGCTTGAGCCGTGCTCTCTGGGGGAGAATTTGCTCTCTGGAAGTCAGAGGCAGCTGAAGAGGCCAGAGAAATCAAAAGTAAAATCCGCTCACAAGCAGAGTGTAAGTCCTGGACTGCAAAGAAACTCGGACTCTCCTCCCCTCTCTCCATGAGGTCATGGCCAGCCTCTACTTCTCTTCTCTTCTCTTCTCTTCTCTTCTCTTCTCTTCTCTTCTCTTCTCTTCTCTTCTCTTCTCTTCTCTTCTCTTCTCTTCTTCTTCTTCTTCTCTCTCTCTCTCTCTCTCTCTCTCTCTCTCTCTCTCTCTCTCCCCTTTCTCTACCTCCACTACCCCATTAACTCCCATTCTCTGTCCTAAATAAACTCTAAACTCTATTCTATACCATGTCTATGTGTATCTGGTCCCCCAGTGGAAGGGATGTTTGGGCATGGACCCACCTAGGCACCCCCTTCCCCACAGTGCCATATACCACATTCTCTAAACCTCTTTCTCTTTTTATGACATCAACAGAGGCTAAAACAGCAGGGTTCTGGGGAGCAGCTATCAGTAGCTGCCACTGTGCCTCCTCTCCCTTCTCTGGCAGAATTCTCAGAAGATGAAGACAAAGAGTTAAATATTAAATGAGAGAGAGAGAGAGAGAGAGAGAGAGAGAGAGAGAGAGAATGAGAGAATGAGAGAAGGTTTCAGAAAAGCACTTTTTCCAAATCCGGGATGTTGTATCAAAAGAAGATAAATGGTTAAAAGCTATTTCAGAACTCTCCCGGGGACGAGAGGAAAGCGGGAGATGTCTTACTTCCTCTCTGAATCCTACTGGAGATATCTTTAGTTCTGGTTACGTTATTTGGATCTCTTTGGGACATTAAGTTCTCTTCCCTCTGTCTATTGTCTGTCCTTGGTGCACCAAAACCTGTCCATATGTGTGTTAATGTATGTTTGTCTTTGTTTCGTTGTTTGAGTAATTGTGGGGCTGTTTCATGTTGAAAAGAAAAAATGATGAAAAGAAAAGAAAACAAACAAAACAAACAAACAAACAAAACAAATAAACGTCATCTGATGGCAGTCCTGCCAGTCGCAGTTTACACAGTGGAGGCTGATTTAAGGTGCCTCACATTCTTAACTTGGAGTCAAACACAGCTGGAGAAAAAGCTGCTTCTTAAAGGGCCAGCAGCCTCAAGTTCTAGGACAAGTGGGCAAGTGGTTATTTCTTCTATAAAAATTTCTACACTGGTGATGATTGGATTCAAAGTGCTTTTGTTCCTTGAAATTACAGCTGGAAAAAAAGAAAAAAATGTTTGGTTTAAATTTATGAGATTTGAATAATTGCTTCATTTTTATATTAATTGTTCTTAAAGATATAAATGATTTACATGTCTTGGCTCATAAGTTATTGGACATGATTTAAAAGGTATAATGATGGTAAGAAAAGTTCGTTTAAAACTGGTAATTCAGGGCTCGAGCTATCTTAAACAACATGTGGCATGACACAACCCAAGAAAAACAGGCCTCTAAGAGATATCTAAATTGGCTTAATGTTTTATGTGGATCTTATCCTAGAAATTAGACTTATAAGAAATAAGATTTAAAATAATGTCTCTTTAATAAGTTATACTGTCATAAATTCAAACATAAGAACTGGCAGACCAACTTTGCAGTGTGAAAGTAATGTGTTTGCCATTATTTTAAGGAGAGAAGATTGTTTAAAATTGGGTTTTGCTTTCCAAAAATGTAGTTATGCTCTAACATTACAAGAGAAAATTAAAAATTACAGTAAAAATTGCCAGCATGCCATTGACGTCAGTTTGCAGTCTGATTGAAGGCTCATGATTCTTAACATATTTTACAATTAAGATGATTTCAAGAGTGATAAAGGTTAAAAACAGCTGTGGCCAGTGTGGGTCTGTTGCGACTTCTCCACAAGTTTATTAGCTATAGTTGTAGAAACAAAATTTAATCCCCAAGATTGAAAAAGATCTCAGTGGAAATTTATTTGATACCAAACAGGCTACTTTGACTACTAAAAACAGCTAATAAAAATTTTCCAGGAATGCTAAAATTATAGGTTCCTTTTCTTATTTGACTTTCATACAATGGGGTCTGGTTACAGGCTACTCTATGCAGGACTGGTGGGTATAGGTCTGGCCTTAGAGACAATAGACTCAGATCAGAAAATTTGCATCTAAGTTAATACAAAGCTCAGAGCTGCCTCAGCAGAGGCTTGAGAGATGCTGCTTTTGTCTTACAGGCCTCACCTAAAGAGTTTCTGGCCAAAAGAACATTTTTAACAGATTCATTCAGATGTGGTTCAAAATACAGTTCAAACTTAGATATGTGAAAGAGTAATAAGGCTATATAGAAACTATGAAGGCATTAAAATTTGGCCTGCCTACTCCATACAAAATTATTATAGATTTAAAGGGTTGTTTTTTTGGATCCTGATACTTATAAAAGAACATAAGCTAACTTTAAAAAATAAATAAAATAATTTCATTAGAAAGTTCTTCCTCAAGAAATGGCTAATAGCCTTACCTTATGTTGAGAAAAAAAAGGTGTTTTGTCTCTGCTCCAATACAAGAAGCTAAGATCTTAAATTTTTCAATGTATATTGTTTATAGAATTTTATTTCAGGCCTTTGCTCTTAACAATGGCCTTTTAAAATTTTTAAGTAAATGATTTTCAAAAGGTGTTAAGATAAATTATTTGGCTAAGACATTGCTTTAAGCTTGCCACAAGAGGATTAAAGCCTCTGATGTTCTCAAGGTAGATGCAAAATAAATAGTGAGAGATATAACTTGGAGAAAGCTACTGTAAGCATTTGTCAACAGTTTATGATATGTGTTCACTGCCATTCCTTGACAAAGAGAACATTAATGTAAAGTCTCTCCAAATAAAGTTTTAACATCCTCTATTAAAGATTTGGTGTGATAATAAAGTGTTGCAAGATAAGATCATGAAAATATTTTTAATAGGAATATTTTAAGAGCCTGATGAAACGTTTGCTACTAATTTCAAATGGCAATTAAATTGATTATTATTGATTGTTGATCTATTACATGGCAAGCCTTTTTTTGACAAAATTAATAATTATTATCCAAAAGATAAATTGTTAAAATTTACTTCCATACATGCTGTTATATTTTTATAGATTTATACATGCATCCCATAAAGAATACATCGACTGTGGAAATAAAGCTCATAAAATTAGATCACATGTTTTTTCTTTTGAGTTTCCCCTTGCTTCAGCACAGAAAATTTAATTGGGTGTTGTACCTGCTATTTTTGTTTGTTTGTTTGTTTTCTCAAGACAGGGTTTTTCTGTGTAGCCCTGACTGTCCTGGAACTCATTCTGTAGATCAGGCTGGCCTAGCACTCAGTAATCATCCTGCCTCTGCCTCCCAAGTGCTGGGATTAAAGATGTGTGGCACACTTCCTGGCTTTGCTATTTTTAAAATGGTAAAAATCAAAATTGTAATATATATATATATATATATGTATATATATATATATATATATATATATATATATATCATGGCTTACAATTGCTTGAAATTATTTCTTTTATTTAATTAATTCTATTAATTCTTAAATTTTACAATGATTTATACAAATACAATTTCAGTTAAAAAAATTAAAAATATACATATGACTATTGACAGCTTTTTAAGCTTTATAGTTACAACTGTTTTAACAGAAGAAACAAAAAATAAAATTAGTCATTATATATGTTAATTTTCTCTATTGGATGTTTCAAATCAGATTAAGACAAATACTATAACTGACTATTACAGTCAGTCATTTGAGATGTTTGATTAACAATTTAATATTAGTCATATTACTGAGATTCCTTATAATTCTCAAGAACAAGATATTGTGGAACAGTCCCATAGAAATTTAAAACAATCTTTTTATAAATAAAAGAGGAGAGAATATTATCTCTGCATACCACAAAAATTTTAAAATTTCAATGCCAAGGAACTCTCTGAGAGTGGAGAAGAGGGCATGTTTGTGTTTTTTCTACAGGATGCTGAAGGAACATGCTAGCTGCCAGCGTATGCTAATGCTGAGACAAAGAATGATGCTGATTATAATAATTAAAAATGGCCGCGATCCTCGACACCTTTGGATGCCTCCTAATGCTGACACCACAGACATCTACAAACTCAACATCCCTCTTTACATGGTGATTTTATTTAGCTGAAAATTAGACAAATTATATACAGATTAAAGGGGAGATCTTAGCTACTGCCCCAGCCTGGGGGTTTCGACAGGGTCCCTAGGAGAGAAGGACAGAGAAACAGAAACAGGGGACTCGAAGAACGAAGCCAAGACCTACTTGTTCACGGCCCCCCAAACTGTATTTTCACAGGGAACTTATACAGGAAGGGGAAGAAGCAAGGCAAGTGGGATTTTCCACGTAGCCCAGGCATTCTGCCAAGGTGAATCTCTGGCAGCTGTAAGATGTTTTCTTCTTCTGGAAGGGCACAGTGACCATTGACCACCCGATCTCTCCAAGGTCTGTAGCTGAGGAGAAGTCAAAACCTATGCCTATCTTTAAAATGAACTCTAAACATAAAGTGAGGTCAGTTTGGCTCCTGGCATCTCCTCCCTTTTTATTTAATTTTTGTGAGGCCGGTGAGAAAGCAGACATCTATAGGTCTTGTTGATGCACGAGTGGGCATTAACCAAAAAAAGGGTGAAGCATTGACTGGATCCCTCTCGTGGGGAACAGAGGATTGTTCTTCCCACATCTTACGTGGCTCTTGATGCCTTTTGGAGAGGAGGGGAAGAGCCTATCTTGGTGGGAGACCCCCACATAACATAGAGTGGTCCGAGGACTGACATCAACCCCTATGCAGATCGGGTGTGCTTCGCGGGGGACTCAGAAGCGGACAGTTGGGTCCTCCCCCTGCTATGTCTTGCTCTACACCCCTTGTAGGTGCCCATACTGAGTTCACACAGTGCTGAAACAGTGTGCATAGTTCTGAGTTTCTAGGCATCCCCATGGGGGCAATGTCATCGCATGGCTCAGCCAGGCCTCTATCAGCCAAATCAAGTTGATGATAATGTACCTGTATGGTTTTGAATGCCATGGAGTCAACCTGCTGTCTAATAAATCTTATACATAATCAAAGGCCCAACAAGGGGCATCATGAGGGAAAACATGCTACCAATCAGTGGCAGCTCTAGAAAATTCTGTCTCTGAAGATCTTCACTCAGCTTATGGAGTTTATGCACCTGTAATTCTATTAGGCCAGATTCATTAACATAATAGCAACATTTTTCCTTAAGAAAAAGGCAGGTTCCACCCTTCTCAGCTGTGAGAAGGTCTAAGGTACTCTGATTCTGCAAGGTAACTTGGGTAAGTGAGGCTATTTGCCTTTGCAGGGAAGCCAGAGATTCAGCAGAAGCCTCTATAGCTAATTGAAATTGTTCAGCCAACTTATTGGTGATTATAATAGAATGTCCCAATGTCAATCCCGTGACCTCCACAGAGGTAGTCAGGGAAAGGCAGATTATAAAGGGCAAAAATAATGCATGTTTCTCTCTTCTGAAAAGTTCAGAAGACATAAAAAATTTGCAGGGGAATGTTGAGTCTGCAGATGTCTGTAGTGTCAGCCATTAGTAGGAGGCATCTAAAGGTATCAAGGACCGTGGTTGTTTTCAATGATCAGCATACTCTGGCAGCTAGCATGCTCCTTCGGCATCCTGCAGAAAAAACACAAACATACCCTCTTTCCTACACTCAGAGAGTTCCTTGGCATTAAAATTTTTAAAATTTTGTGGTGTGTGGAGGTATGATTCTCCCCTCTTTTATTTATAAAAATGTTGTTTTACAGTTCCATGGACATGCTCCACAATATCTTGTCCTTGAGGATTATAAAGGATCTTAGTAATATGACTAATGTTAAATTGTTAACAAGACATCTTAAATGACTGACTATAATAGTCAGTTATAATATTTGTCTTAATTTTATTTGAAACATCTATATAGAAAACAACATAATTTTATTTTTAGTTTCTTCCCCTGTTAAAAGTTGTGACGAGAAAACTTGAAAAGCTTCAATAGTCATATGTATATTTTTTAAATTTTTTTAAATAAGAAATATGAGTTACATCTATTTGACTTGCTTAGGTATGAGTTCTCAAGGATTAACACTATTATGTGGTACATGAAGAAATTGACACTGAAGACAAGTCTTTATAATTTGAATTGTACATGTTTTAGAAATATCAAATTATTGTCTTAAGCTATTATTATTTTGATGATGGAAAGAATGAGATCAATTGACTAATTGTTCTTGTGTAAAGTCTATAATCTGCCTGATAGGTAAACCTGTTGTGGCATTGTCCTCATTAAGAAGTTTGGACAATCTAGTATGAACTTTTATGTGTCCTAAAAGTAAGAAACAGTACATGCTTCTTAAATTAAGCTGTATTTGTATAAAATTTGAAAATTAGCAATATCTATAAAAATATAATTTTAAGCAATTGTAAGTCATGAGCTATTTTAATTAGTCTACAAATTAAAAGCTTGATTATTTAACATTTTAAAAAACAGTGGCTATAGCACGTAATTTAATTAATTGTAAAGCAGGAGGAAAATTTAAGGGAATAAACATGTGATCTAATTATATATGTTTCTCTATCATTAGAGGAACTGTTTATAAATATAGTAAATGTATTTTTTATTGGCTGCATGCATACATTTACAAAAGTATGCATGGAGGCAAACTCTAAAAATTTGTCTTTGGAATAATGATTATCAAATTTGCTTAAAAAGTTTGCTATGCAATAGGCCAAATATTAGTATTCTTCAATAACCAATGTATTTGCTGTTTAGACTAAGAAATAAATATAGTTTTTTTATAAAATAATTTTATGATTCTATCTTACAATTTTGTATTAACATAGCAACAGATTCATAATAGGGTGTTCAAACTTTACTTGGAGATAAAGAAATATGAATTTATGTTAATGGTCCTTTTTGCCAAAGGACTGCTGTGAAACAGCCAACAATTGACCTTTTTGCAAAGTTATTTATCCCTCATCAGTTAATTGTCCAGGGGATTAGGATTTGCATTCCCTTGAGATTACCAAACAGAGGTTTAAGTTCTCCTGTGGCAAGCTTAAGGAGAGGTATTAACAAATTAACATTTTCTCAAAGCTTTTGAAAATCATTTAAATCAAATAAACTATCTTTTCTTATTTGAATTTTCTGTGCCACAGTTTGTTTAGGATTAACTGATCCACTTGTCTGATTTTTTTTTATTACAAATATGAGTGAGTTAAAATCCTGAACTTGTGATTGAATTGTAAACTGCAACTAATGGAACATTGGCAGCTTAAATATTTTTAAGTTTCTTTTGTAATATTAGAGCATGTACATAATTTTGAAGAACAAAACTCAGTTTTAAATAATCTATTTTCTTTAAAATCAATATCAAGGGCATTACTTTTACATATAAAGTTTGACTGCCAGTTCTTACTTATAAATGCATGACAGTGCAGCTTTTAATGCATCAGCAAAGAGACATTGTTCTAAATTCTATCTTTTATAAGTCTAGTTTCCAGGATAAGAATTACATAAATATTATTTCAATTTAGAAGTATCTTTAGATACCTGTTTTTTTCTGAGTTGGCTCATTTCACCTGTTTTTTTAGAATGACTACAACTCTGAGTTACCAATTTAAACTAACCTTCTATTACCAATGTTATAAATTTTTAATCATATCTAATAATTTATAAGTCAATACTTTATAACCAAGACATGTAAATCATATTTATATCTTAAAAACCAGTCAGGAACAAAAGTGAAGCTGCTATAAACATATACTTATTTAAACCAGACAAAAGTTTCTTACATTTTTTAACTGTAATTTCAAGAGAAAAGCACCTTGTCACTTGTTGAATGCAATAAACACAATCACAGAGGTTTCTCTAGGAAAAAACAGCTATCAGTTCTCTTTAAAAAAGATGGAAAGCTGTTGGACCCTTTAAGAGTGGCTTGTGTAAATGACCAGCCACTAGTAGGACTTCTCCAGCTGCACTTGACTCCCAGCCACAGTGCAGGATAACTTATCAGTTTTTGTTGTGCAAATTGAGACTGCCTTTTAAACAAGTTAAACTAAATCAAACAGTGGACAGCCAGCAGATAAAGTTTTAACCATATATTTTTTTAACATGAAACACAGAACAATCAATCATCCAAACAACAAACAAACATAAATTGACAGACATATGGACAGACATATGGTGCACCAAGGACAGACAATAGACAGAGAGTGAAGAGAACTTGATGTCCCAAAGAGATCCAGATATCGTAACAGGAACTAGGGATATCTCCAGTAGGATCCAGAGAGGATGCAGGATGTCTCCCGCTTTCCTCTCATCCCCAGGAGACACTTGAAATAACCTATAACCATTTTCCTTCTTTTGATACAACATCTCAGACACGGAACAACTGCTTTTCTGAAACCCATTCTCTCTCTCTCTCTCTCTCTCTCTCTCTCTCTCTCTCTCTCTCTCTCTCTCTTTCTCTCTCTCTCTCTCTCTCTCTCTCTCTCTCTCTCTCTCTCTCCCCTTGTTCAAGACCTAACTCTTCATCTCCTTCTTCTTCTGGGAATTCTGCCAGAGAGGGGAGAGGAGGCACAGTGACAGCTACTGATAGTTGCTCCCCAGTGCCCTGCTTTTCTAACTTTCTTGATCCCTCTTCAACATGGACAAACCTTCTATTTGCATACCCATCACTTTCACTTCCAAAAGTCATGCATAGCACAAATATACTTGAGCTAAGAATCTTTCTAGCATCTGTTTTTTGTTGTTTTTTGTTTTTTAGTCTTTTTATTTATTTTTTTGTTTTTTGTTTTTTGTTTTTTGGTTTTTTGAGACAGGGTTTCTCCATGAAGTCCTGGCTGTCCTGGAACTCACTCTGTAGACCAGGCTGGCCTCGAACTCAGAAATCCACCTGCCTCTGCCTCCCACGTGCTGGGATTACAGGCATGCACTACCACGCCCAGCTGTCTAGTCTTTTTATTTTATTTTATATAAAAATAAAACATTTGTGAAGATCTTATTTTTTAACCCTTATTCTTTGCGCCTTGAGGGTCTCCTTGAGACCAAAAAAGAAAAGCCTCCTGCTTTACTTAATACCTGTCCCCATAATTCGTCATCTGACTTACCCTGGATCTCCCACAGACAGGTGTTTCTGTGGTGACCAACTATCCCAGATCTCCCACAAACAAGCAGCTCAGTGGTGACCAGTTATCCTATATTTCCCACAGACAAGCACTTTTGTGGTGACCAATTATACTAGATCTCCCACAGACAAATGTTTCTCTCTGTGGTGACCAACAATCCTAGATCTCCCACAGACAAGCGTTTCTGTCTGTGGTGACCAACTATCCTAGATCTCCCACAGACAAGCATTTCTGTCTGTGGTGACCAACTATCCTAGATCTCCCACAGACAAGCATTTCTGTCTGTGGTGACCAACTATCCTAGATCTCCCACAGTCAAGCATTTCTGTCTGTGGTGACCAACTATCCTAGATCTCCCACATACAAGCATTTCTGTCTATAGTTACCAACTTTCCTAGATCTCCCACAGACAAGCGTTTCTGTCTGTGGTGACCAACTATCCTAGATCTCCCACAGACAAGCATTTTTGTCTGTGGCGACAAACTATCCTAGATTTCCCACAGACAAGCGTTTCTGTCTGTGGTGACCAACTATCCTAGATCTCCCACAGACAAGCATTTTTGTCTGTGGCGACAAACTATCCTAGATCTCCCACAGACAAGCGTTTCTGTGGTGACCAAATACCTCAGATCTCCCACAAGCGAGTGCTCCAGTGGTGACCAACCATGACCTGATGAGTCAGTGGCTCCAAAAGATGAGCAGTCACTCCTTTAAGATGATGTTCTCTGTGATCCTTACTCAGGAAGGGGCCCTGGCCTGCCGGGTTTCAACAGGGTCCCTGGGAGAGAAGGACAGAGAAACAGTGACAGGGAACATGAACAAGGAAGCCAAGACCACCGTTGTTCAAGGCCACCCAAACTGTATTTTCTCAGGGAACTTATACAGGCAGGGGAAGAAGCAAGGCAAGTGGGATTTTCCACATAGCTTGGGCATTCTGCCAAGGTGAATCTCTGGCAGCAGTAAGATGTTTTCTTCTTCTGGGAGGGCACAGTGACCATTGACCACCCGATCTCTCCAAGGTCTGTAGCTGAGGAGAAGTCAAAACCTATGCCTGTCTTTAAAATGAATTCTAAACATAAAGTAAGGTCAGTTTGGCTCCTGGCAGGCTACTGCTGATTGCCCCTCTTCAGAGTGTCAAAAGGTCATATATTTAAAATTTACAGATTTCAAGTGTAGACCAGGTAGAATGTTGCCTGCCCTTTGTTTTCTTTAAGACATCCACAGTATTTACTTTGGTTGTTTGGGACCCTTGGAATAGCTGCTAGACTTCTCCTCATGGGATTTCTTCCAAGTAAAATGCAATTTTACACCCCTAGCTAGTTTTCTAAAAGATGATGAGTCCTGCAAGGCCTCTAATCCCTCTACAAAGGGGTGATACACACCTTTACAAATTAAGCTAACCACCTATGGAAAACTTTCCAATTTAAATTGGCAGAAATGTTATGAATGGGGTCTTCACCTCTATCAATCTGGCTCAGATACAGGTATTATTTTCTCTATTAAGCTCCTTAAAGAGCCTTTACATTATGCCCAGCCAGTCACAATGGGGCCTAATCCTGTGTTGGTACCTCGTCCTGCTCCTCCTAAAGGAATTGATGAGGACACCACCCATTCTCCCTCTCTTAAAGGCACCTCCCTGCCTTCTGTATTTGCCCACAGGACACTAGCCACTATTCTGCCTGTGCCACCTCCACAAACAGCTTCCACTAAAAATCTTTAGTTAATCCGACCTTTCTTACCTTACATGAAACTTCACCTGAACTTGTTGAAGATTGCTGGTTGTGCTACCATTCCCAACCGCCTTTTTTAAAGGAATTGCCATTCTCAGTGATCCCCTCCATGTTGATGATCCATGACACTGTGGATGGCAGAGGGCGCTTGTCCAGGTCTTTCATTAACCCAAATATCTGACTTGGGACTTTTGTGTGACCTCCGGTGGAACAAATATCCCCTCAGCCTATGCTGACTTGTGTAATGAAACCTTTCCCCCCTCCTGGCAATTTTTTTATTCTCCCCCCCCATAGAACCTGGTGGCTGTGCCTTGATGGCCTCACACCTTGCCTCTCAGCCTCGGTTTTTCTAAATTGAAAGGATAGAGAGATCTCTGAGTTTTGCATCTTTATTAAGATGGTTCCTCATTTAGTTTATTACCACTCGAGATTTTTTCCACCTATGGGATCAATCTACATCCACTGATGGCTGCACATCTTTGAGTTTCTCCTGCAGAGAACCTATCTCTGCCATCACTATCTCTGTCCCACTTGGCCTCAGAGCTGTAGGAGTGGGGACAGGTATCTCTTCCCTTGTTCTTTCTAACTCCAGGTATACAGAGCTCAGTACCACCATCGACCAAGATGTCCACGCCTTCAGCAAAGGATAGATGATCTCTCCGACTCCATTGACTCCCTAGCTGAGGTCGTCCTCCAAAATAGGCAAGGACTTGATCTCCTGTTCCTACAACAAAGTGGACTTTGTGCAGCTTTAAAAGAAGAATGCTGCTTCTATCCTAGTAAAACAGGGCTTGTAAGAGATAGCATGAGAAAAGTCAGGGAAGTACTAGAAAAAGAAAAGAGCAAAAGAGAATAGGCAAAAAGTTGGTATGAAAATTGGTTTTCCATCTCTCCATGGCTCACTACCCTTTTACCCAGTATCCTAGGATCCTTTGTAGGTCTATTATTTTATGTTCTTTTGGACCATGGACTTTTAATCACTTCACTACCCTAATTAAACAACAGGTAGATAACTTGGCAGCCAAGCCCATTCAGATACATTACCATTGTTTGGCTATAGAGGATCGAGAGATGGCTACCCAAACCCCCAGGGCAGTTGCAAAACAGCCCAAACAGCACAATTGCGTGTCCTGGCAGAGAGAGCATTGCCATCACAGCCATTCCAGTTGGGACTCCAGAAGGAGTTCTCAAACTCAAGGCACCCGTAATAATACAATTGCTCAGTTGTTAGCCAATGACAGGCACTTCCCAAGGACCATGCCTCGGTCAAGACTCAGTCAGTCATCTTTAACAAATCTGTCACCCTGCAGTCAGCTGCTGAGTTTAACCAACTTCATCATCCTTTTTTTTTTGTTTTGTTTTTTGTTTTGTTTGTTTTGTTTTTTCTCTGTGTAGCCCTGGCTGTCCTGGAACTCACTCTGTAGACCAGGCTGGCCTTGAACTCAGAAATCCGCCTGCCTCTGCCTCCCAAGCTCTGGGATTAAAGGCGTGTGCCACCACTGCCTGGCCTTTCATCATCCTTTATAATAAGCCTGGCACCCACTCCTCACTACATCCTGGCCACCCTCCCTCCATTCCGGCCACACCTCCCAGCTCCTGTCCTCATTTTCTCTGCTTGATAGTGGGACAGTGTGTCCCAGTTCTGTCCACCTTCCTCTCTCTAATGCACTTCTTCCATCTGGTCAGGTCAGTCACGACACACACCAGAGCAGCATCGGGGAGTCGGGCTCTCCCTGGTGTCTGCTGGTTGGGCTCCTTGACCTGTTTCTGGCTCCCACCTGCTCTGGGGTCTTCCCTCCATCTGTCCCTCCTTTGCATCTGCACACTGGCTAGTTCATGGTTCCTATTGGATGTGAGACATCTCACCTGCATGTCTCTGTAAGGCCCTTCTCCTTTCCCTGCAAGACCAATTTATACCCCTCATTCAAGGCTAAATCCAAGACCCCTGCCATGTGAGGATTTGCCTCACGTCCCCAGCCAGAAGCCCCTTCCCTTGCTGCAAGTCCAGCCGAATGCTTGCCATGGCCTATTGCTTCTTGCATTAGGGAGCTACTCTTGTTCTTGGTTTTTCAAGACAGGGTTTCTCTGTGTAGCCCTGACTGTCCAGAAATTTACTATGCAGACCAGACTGGCCTTGAACTCAGAGATTCTCCTCCATCTGCCTCCCAAGGCTTTGGATTAAAGGGGTATGCCACCACTGCCTGATTGGATAATTACTCTTGGGAACTGAACTCAGGACTTCTAGAAGAGCAGCCATTGCTCTTAACCTCTAAGCCATCTCTCCATCCCCAGAAAATTACTCTTACATTGTAGTTTTCACCCTCCTACACCTCAAGGTTCTTGGATGTAGACATTCTACGTACACCAGCACGGAGTAGGGTGCTTTACACTCAGAAGTCTTTAAATGCTTACTGGGTGTCTTGTGAAAGATCCTTTCCTTCCCCTTCCATCCGCTCAAGGCCTCACCTGCTTCTTTCCACTACTACTTAATTATTTAGAAGTCAGGTCACCGGTTGAGCCAGGCCATTGCCAGAGACTTGTATGAACATCAGTCCTGCCACACCCCTTGTCTGCTGGGACAGTGTTCCCTAGGTGTGGGGATGGAGCCAGTCTGAAGCTTGTTTTGTGGGAGCAGAGCGTCAGACACAGTCTCTGTATGGAACAGTTACTATAAACTTCTGACTTTTCCATTGCATTTCAGTCTTTGGGTTGAAGGAACTTTAGGACTTGTTCTCTGTTCCCATCTCGCTATAGCAAAGAAAACTGAGTTTCCTCACCACCCACGGGAGAATTCTCTTCAGGGATTGGTAAAGGTCAGGGGGCGGGGTCTACCCTTCCACCTGTGACTGAAAGCATCATCAGTACACTGCCCAACCGCATCCTGGCAGCCCCTCGGCCAGTCATCTCTCACCTCTCCTTGTGCAAGTTCTCCAGAGCCATGGGAGCCACGCTGAGCGTCTGCACCTCCAGTGTGCTGCTTCGTGACAGGCCAGCGGTCCCCTTTACCTTCACTGTCTTTGGCACATCCACATCTCCCTTCACCAGCATCCAGCATATCCTTGAAGCTAAAGTTCCCACTGTCTGTTGGATCTGCAGGAGCGAAAAGACAGAAGGAACTGAGCTAGGAAGCACCCCCACTTCTAAGAACCCCTAGAGAGATCTTTGTGACTTGGCCACACCTAACCATATCAGGGGGAAGAGCTTGAGAATCTTCCTTGTGGCCCAGGTGGCTGTCCGTAGCCCAACAGGGTCCTTCAGAGCCCGGCCCTGCCTGAGAGGCTGACCTGCTGGGGAGCTGCCAGTCTCCAGCACATCCAGGAGAGTGTAGTCAGTGTGGACATAGCAGCCTTCCCAGAAGCATCTGTTCTTCCTCAGCACTAGGCAGAAGGGATGGAAGCTTATGAAGTCGATGAGGCTGTCCAGTGGGGTCAGATTCTCTCCAGGGTTCAGCTGTCTAGCCAGGGCCCAGGTGACATTCTCAAATATAGTCATTGTTTCTGTGGAGAAAGAGATGGATGCTGGGCAGTGGTGGCACACGACTTTAATCCCAGCACTTGGGAGGCAGATGCAGGCAGATTTCTGAGTTCAAGGCCAGACTGGTCTACAGAGTGAGTTCCAGGACAGACAGGGCTATAAAGAGAAACCCTGTCTCAAAAAACCAAAAACCAAAAACAACAACAAAAAAAGCCCACCAAAAAAAAGAAAGAAAGAAAAGAAAAAAGGAAAAAAAAAACACCGAGAGAGAGAGAGAGAGAGAGAGAGAGAGAGAGAGACAGAGAGACAGAGAGACAGAGAGACAGAGAGACAGAGACAGAGACAGAGACAGAGAGAGAATGTCAAGGGAGCTGCTGCAGTCGTCCAGACCCAGTAAGGACCTTTAAAGAGGCTGTCACTGGCCTTCACTCCCCATAGTAAAGCCCAAGGAGCCCTTCTCTTGTGATTGACAATTTCTGAGCTCTAGAGTTAACATGGCTGGCACAAGATGCCAGCCCTCCCCTTTGCCAAGGGCCTCTTTCCTCATTCTGTGTTCATGTCTTTAGAGCCACAGCCCCTGGCTAGAGTATGTCATCAGCAGGAGAAATGAGACTTCCTCTCACACTAAGGGACAGTTGAACCTAGGACCTGGAGACACTAGGGACAGGAAACAATCACCATTGGGTACACGAGCCTGGGAAGTCAGAGCTGGGCAGCTTCCCCAGTTGCCCTTTCCTGGACAAGGTACACTTGCTCAGACCCTGCACTTCCCTCCGACCCCCCTCCTAGCAGCTTGGCTGTGAGCGGGTCGGTCTCTCAGTCCCTCTCTTTCGCTCAATTCTTTACTTTGTTAGTTCTACTTATGATATATCCCCTTTCCAATAGAAAGAATTCTTATTCATCAATAAGATGCACCTTAGGTCACCTGCTCACACCTTTACCCCTTTGGGCACTTTGGTGACTCTGCCTGTATTCCCAGGACACCTTGTATATCTGCTTCTGAAACACCTGCTAATTCATCTTGTTACCGAGACCTCCTGTTCACCTGCCTGCCTTGCCTGCTCAACTGTGACTTCCCAGAGGGCAGGAAAGGGGCCTTAGTCAGTTCTCCAGCATCAGCACCAGGCACCGTGTCTGGACAGAAGGATAGAAAGAGTGACTGTGGTCCTGAGAGACGTGCTGTGGGGAGAGGGTCCAAGAGGATGTGGAACCTGCAAGGACCGCAAGTTTGACATCTTAGTCTCTGTCTTTGAAGTTGAGGTATCTCACCTGGGCATCCAAGAGTCACACCCAGATTTTTCTGGTGGGTGGAAGAGGTCAGACACCCCAGCTAGCCTCCATGGGCCTCCCCTGTCTGTTGGGACTCGACAGAGGCAGGGAAACAGGAGGCACCACGCACAGATGTGTGGGCTATCCTGCTGTCTACAGTGTACTCTTCAGTCCTTGTTCCTGGAAGGGTTGGGATGGCATATGACCCTCCAGGGACCAACTGAGTGTACCTAGAAGTACCTACCCTTCAGCAGAGAGGCACTCAAAGGGCTACCCTCTCTTCTCTCTAAGGCCTACCATGATTCTTACCCCCAATGAAATCCATGGAGACTTTATGGCAGTGAAAAAGGATAAGAAATCCCATGCCTGTTTGGCCCCAAACTTTCCCCTAGATCTCCAGACTGTCCCCTGCCTTCTCAGCTGGCATTGGTCTTACCAGGGAGGGAGTGATGCTGGGTCCTGTCTGGCAGGGAGTATGTGGTGAGGAACCAGCACCTCTTCTGTCTATAGCTTGAGAGAACGACTGACTGTCAATTACCAGGATTGGCTGCTTTATGTCTCCATGGAGGCTGGAGGCGGGGATGTAGGCTCCCACAGACCCTGCCTGCCTCAATGACCCACCCCTTTTTGTTCCATTTCCAGGAGAACAGCATCAACCTGTTTGAAGTGTCCCGCCCCAGGCCCTGGGCCCTGGTCTCCTAAGAGATGAGGGGGCGGGCAGGAAGATGCCAGGCAGGTGTATGTGTAGCTGGGGCAGAGATGGAAAGACGTGACCAAAAGTTTGCTTGTGGCCAGGCAGTGGTGGTGCACACTTTTAATCCCAACACTTGGGAGGCAGAGGCAGGCATTTTTTGAGTTAGAGGTCAGTCTGTTCTACAGAGTGAGTTCCAGGACAGCAAGGGCTATACAGAGAAACCCTGTCTCAAAAAACCAAAAAAAGAAAAAGAAAAAAAGAAAAAAAGGAAAAAGGAAAGAAAGAATGAAAGAAATCCTGCATGTTCAGGCACTACAGGCGGAAGAGCAGCTGAGAATCTGCCCTTCGTCTTTGTGCTCATCAGCTTGCTGTTTCCTACCTCTCTCTACTGTACATGTGTATTGGCTACACATGCAGAGCTTGGTACCAGTACACACAGGAGGCAGGATAGAGTGAGCTCAAATGGCCTTCCATGACTCTGAAGCATCTCTGCTTCTCTAAGGATATGGAATATGTATGTGCGCACACACAGAGGTGGATCCCAGCGGTGTGATGACAGACAGCCCAGGGTACATGCTGTGGGCATTCACCTGTCTCCCTGTAGGTCATTCAGGAACCTTCCTTCCTTCCTTCCTTCCTTCCTTCCTTCCTTCCTTCCTTCCTTCCTTCTTTCTTTCTTTCTTTCTTTCTTTCTTTGTCTTTCTCTCATGTATGTGAGTACACCTTAGCTATCCTCAGACATACACTAAAAGAAGGCATTAGATCGCATTACAGATGGTTATGAGCCACCATGTAGTTGCTGGGAATTGAACATAGGACCTCCAGAAGAGCAGTCAGTGCTCTTAATCACAGAGCCATCTCTCCAGCTCCCCCTTATCTTTCTCTAGTTGATGCTTGGAAACCATTTAAAAGAGGATTCTATGTACACGGGCAGGTCTCTAGAATACAACTTATGTGATTTAATACAAGGCCATATGAAGAATCAGTTTCCTGGAGATTTCTTTTTTTTTTTTTAATATGGAACGCTTCATGAATTTGCATGTCATCCTTGAGCAGGGGCCATGCTAAACTTCTCTGTATTGTTCCAATTTTAGTATATGTGCTGCCGAAGCGAGCACTCCTGGAGATTTCTTTAGTGGCTGCTGGGAAGATGGAAGAGTCTCACTCACACTAAACAAAACATCTTAAAAACCTTATTACTCTACTTTGTCAAAGCCTCCTTCCATGATTTGCCCCACCTCTCTGGTGCCCACCCCTCATCCCTCTTCTTGGCTCCATTCCCACCCACTTCTTGCCTTTCTGGCACAGCTCTCAGCCTTATAGACAGCTCGACCTGTTTGCTGTCAGGTGTCCATCTACCTTAGCAGAGGCAGAGTTGAAGGCTGGGTGTGTGGGATGGTTTTGTTATGTGAGCACACATGTGCAGAAATGTGGTGTGTGTTATACAACTCTGTCTTCCCTGTCCCCCTAGATTTCTGCCTCTCTCTGTTTCTTTAAACTACTAAACCTTAGGGCATCTGAGCTCTTGTATATAGTCCGGGGGTTGGGCAAACACCGATTTCTCAATTAGCTCTGGGAAGGTGGCCCAACTGACCATTACCTGGGTCAGACATTTGGGAGTCTCTTCCTGGAGTGCACCCTCCCCCGGTGTCTGCTGACCAAGGTTTCTTTTCTTGTTCATCCTTGAAATATCTATTCAGCAGCAGCTGAGCAAAGTCACACATGCGTGTGTTTTTCCTGAAAACCCCCAAGTCTCCCTATCAGTTCTTTCCTCTGACCTCGCTCTGGGTTCTTTCATTTCTCTATTCGTCCTTCCTCCATGCAGATCTCTCTCCAGCCTCTTGTCATTCTCCTTGTCCTGCGTCCACCTCCTTTCTGTCTTATTGCACCACCTCCCCTAACTGAGTAATGGGATTCTAAGCTCTAGGCTTAAAGATCTCAAAGAAGGAAGGAGGAGGAAATGAGACTCTGCTCAGGCCTGCCCTGGGCTGTCGGCCTTCACAAGCAAATGCCCTGGCCTCTTTCCATCCCAGACCTTCTCCTTGCGTTTACTTGTTATCAGACCTGGTGTGTGTGTGTGTGTGTGTGTGTGTGTGTGTGTGTTGAATCTGTCTGTGTAGCCAAGGGTAACCTTGAACACACAATCCTCTTGCCTCAGCCTCTTGAGTTTTGGGCTTACACTTGAGTTGGCTACACACAGCTCTGTAAGAACGTTAATGTTCTTATTTTATTTATTTTCATTTTGTGTGTATGAGTGTTTGCTTGCATGTATGTAAGTGTGGCAAGAAATCAGTATCTGAGCCGCTGGATCTGCAGTTACAGGTAGTTAGAGGCCACCATGTGGGTGTTGGAAACGTAACCCAGGTCCTCTGCTGGAGCAGCCAATGCTTGCTTGCTTATTTAATTTTTTATTTTAATAATTTGTATCTGAGTATACTGTCTGAGTCTTCAGACGCTCCAGAAGAGGGCATCAGATCCCATTGCAGATGGCTGTGAGCCACCATGTGGTTGCTGGGAATTGAACTCAGGACTTCTGCAAGGGCAGTCAGTGCTCTTAACACCTGAGATATCTCTCTAGTCTTATTTATTTTGCTAGTTAGCTTTTTCAAGACAGATTTCTCTGTATAGCCCTGACTAATCTGAAACTTGCTCTGTAGACCAGGCTGGCCTTGGTTTTTCATTATGTATATGTGTGCAGGTGGTTGCATGTGAATGTAGATGCCCAAGGAGGCCAGGAGAGTGGACTCCCTAACATGAACTGAGCCATCTTCTAACTCTTGTGCGTCTTGGAAGAATTTCCAAGGTCAGGCTAGACACCTAATGGATGGAGAGAGGATATAATAAAAAACAAACAAACAAACAAACAAACAAACAAACAAACAAATCAGAAAACTTTTGAAGTCAATTAAAGAGGCTTAACACCAAACAGAAAACTGTTGTGGTCTTGGTGCTACAGTTGGTGGCAGGCTTTGATCTTTACCTCCCTCTGGTGGTCAATCTATGTAAGTGCTAGCAGATGCTCATCCCTGATTCTCTGACTCTATGCATAGTGTGTGCACGTGTGTGTGTGTGTGTGTGTGTGTGTGTGTGTACATATATGGAACATGGAAATGAGAAAAGGAGTTAGTCCCACGGCCTCATGCCTCTTCCTGTCACAGAGCTCTCCGAGGACCTGCTCAGACACCAGGACAAAGCTTTCTTTCCTTAAGTTGCTTTTCTATTTATTGGTGCTGACCTTCCCCTGGGAAGGAGCCAGCACAAGGAACGGAAGGCAGACAGAGAGAGTCTGGATGGAAGTCACTGATCCTGGCAAGAATGGGGAACTCTGGTGTCTGGAAGTCAGAGGACAGAGTGCTGTGGTGCTGTTGGGTGGCCAGAGCAGCTGAGGGCAGCGACTCCTCACACAGACACATTCCCAGACTGTCTCTCCCACACTGGAGGCTCAGGATCTCAGCTTGCTTCTGCACCTCTCCTTCCCTCCCCTCCACTCCCCTCCTTTTCTGTCCCCACCCTGTGTCTCTCTACTCCTCTCCTCCTCGCTTCTTTCTTCTTCTTCTTCTTCTTCTTCCTCCTCCTCCTCCTCCTCCTCCTCCTCCTCCTCCTCCTCCTCCACCTCCTCCTCCTCCTCCTCTTCTTGTTCTTGTTCTTCTTCTTCTTCTTGGTTTTTCGAGACAGGGTTTCTCTGTATAGCACTGGCTGTCCTGGAACTCACTCTGTAGACCAGGCTGGCCTCGAACTCAGAAATCCGTCTGCCTCTGCTTCCCAAGTGCTGGGACTACAGGCGTGCTCCACCACGCCCGACTTTTCTCTCTTCTTGATATATTGTTCCAGCTGGCCTCAAACTCTGAACTCTCCTGCCTCAGCCACTTGGGTGCTGGGATTATAGTACCCCACCACATCAGCCTGCTGTTTTCCCCCTTTCTTTTCTTTTTCTTTTCTCCTCTTCTCTTCTCTTCTCTTTTCTTTTTTTCCTTTTCTCTCCTCTCCCCTTCACCGTCCCTTCTCCATCTGACACACTGATAAAAACACAGAGACTGCTGTTAGCATCAGTACCAACTCCTAGAAACCTCTCTGGATGACCCCCAGGACCTTCCTCAGCACCTGAGGATGTGGCAGTGATGGGTGTCAGAGCTCCTTGTCGACCACGTGGCTGGTGGGAGAGGCACAGCCTCCTCAGCCGGGATTGCTAGGCCTGCCCACCGGGACATAGCTTCCAGAACCTTGCTGAGGAGACCGGGTCCCAGCCTAGGAGAGCTTGGAACCCAAACTCCCTCAGGCTCCCCTTTCCCTAAGCACAGTTGCAATAGGATGAAACATCTGAAAAGTGACTATTGTTGGCCCGTGCACGAAATGGAGAAATACTAGGGATTACAGAGCTATGACAAGGCTCTTGGCTTTGGGTATAGAGAAGCTTGGTGTGTGTGTGTGTGTGTGTGTGTGTGTGTGTGTGTGTGAGTTGATTGGGTTTGTTTGTTTGTTTGCTTGCTTGCTTATAAATGGGGTTTCATGTAACTTATTCTGGCCTCAAATTGTCCATGTAGCTGAGGCTAGCCTTGAACTGCTGATCCTCCTTCCTCAGGTGAGTTCTGGGATTACAGTCATTTGCCATCACAACCAGTTGTTTGCTCATTTGTAAAGGCCAGGAAAAAGACCCCATCAGGACTGTTACCAACTCCTCATCCAGAGGTCTTGAGCATGCAGACATGAGGGTGGAAGGAACTTGCTACTACCTGGAAGAAATTCTGGCCTAGGATGGCTTCCATCTGACCAGGAGAGAAAGCCAAACAAAACAAATGAACAACAACAACAATAACAACAACAACAACAACTACCCTTTACACTAATGCTTTGCAGTTAGTGTAATGATTTGCAGTTAGAGTCATCAATTTCAGAGGTGACCCTAAGCAAAAATCTTAAAATTCAGCTCCACCCTTAATCTCAATAACCCTCTGCAGGCTGTGAGCACTAGGAATGAGCAGAACCAGGCAAGGATTAGAACCCAAAGACCTAAGTTCAGGTTGGAAGCCTGTGGGGAGCCTGTGGGTGGCCCTAAAGTCCACCATGCAATTTGAGCGTTCAGGATGCATCCATGACAGCTAGATGACCTCAAAGTCAATTTTGTCCTCGTGTAATCTCAGGCTTACTCTGTATCACCAGGGGCCATGCTGGTCTGTCAGGTCTTTGACTCCAGGGATGTGGCCAACAGCTGCTCCTCCTCTGAGTCCTACAGAGAAGAGAGGAGAGGAGGGTGTGTTATGCCTTCAGGAAATGGGGCTTGTCAGAGTTGGAGCTGCTAAAAAGGTGTGTGTGTGTGTGTGTGTGTGTGTGTGTGTGTAAGGAAGGGATTGTTCCTCTTTTTGTGTTGAAAATGAGTATGGGGGAGGGGAGGTAGTTGTGTCTGTACCTTTGTCTTTTTCTTGGAGGAGCACACAACAAAGTTTGTACCTTGATTGTCTTCCCTGTGGCTTTGTGCTTGGGGTGGCTTCACAAGCATGCAACTTGTGCACTTGCAACAGGCACTGTGCGAGCTTGAATGCTGAACTGGGGCCATCTTTAATAATAATAAAAAATTACTTATTTATTTGATATTTTTATTTTTATTTTTATTTTTGAGACAGGGTTTCTCTGTATAGTCCTGGCTGTCCTGGAACTCACTCTGTAGACCAGGCTGGCCTCGAACTCAGAAATCTACCTGCCTCTGCCTCCCAAGTGCTGGGATTAAAGGTGTGCGCCACCACTGCCCAGCAATGTTTTTATTTTTGAACAAGTAACTCTGCACTTTTTTTTTTTTTGCCCTAGACCTTCAAATTGTAGTGTAGGCTCTGTTTGGTGCTATTGTGCCTATCCTGGTAGGCCCAGTACATAGAGGATTGACCCCTCCCTTCCCCAACTCTGTCCCCCATTCCTGACCCTGACCATGCATAGCCTAGCAGATGGAGGATGTTCCTGGACAGCTTCGAGTAGTTTGCTAGAAGTCTCCAGTAGCTGTTTAAGGACTGTCTCCGTGCTTCCCTTCCAAGATCAGTTGGCTCCTTAAAATCCTGGTCACCCCCAGGCAGATGAGATAGTCCTGCAGGTCGACAACCAGGAAGCTTCCTGAGGGAGGCGAGTGAGCGTTTCTTTGAGAGCAAGCACCAGTCTCTCCTTGAGATTAAAGATAGTCTCCCGATTAAGGTCTCACTTAAGTCCTTCTCCCTCCCTAGTAGCCAATAATCTGGTCCTCGGGTGATCAGCCAGGCCCCAGTCCTTTTAAGTTCCCTTTTTTTTTCTTTCCTGCAGCCTGGAGTCATTGTCCATCCAGCTCTGCCTCCAGGTAGTGTCACCACAAGAGTGGTGGTTCCCAAAGCTGCTTTGCTTCTGTTCTACAACAGCCCCAGGGCTATCCAACCAACCCTCAAGTCGGCTTCAGGACCACTTCCCACATTCATTCTGTCCCACTCTAGCCACACCCCTTCCCTCAGCCCCATCCCCCACTTCAAGACCCACCCCTCCTAAAGCCCTCCCATTAACCATTCCTTTCCGCACAGCTCAAGCCCTACAGCACCCTTCAGCACAAGCAGCCCCGTGCTAAGGCCGGATTGGCACTTCTTTTTCCCCCCTCTTTGCAAGAAGTCAGCTAACTGGATCAAGCTCTTCAGCGCCACCATGCATCCTCCTGAAACCCTGCTTGTTCAGACCCAGAATAAGCTCTGGGTGCTGGACAGTGGCAACTGGCTTCTATAGGACTTCATCTCTAGGCTCCTCTTCTCCTAGGCACAGAAGCCACCCACAGTTCAGGTAAGCAAGGGCAGGGCAGGGTCTGGGGTGGAGTGTCCCCAGTGCTTTGTCCAGCGTCTCCACACTGTTGGTCACTACACGCTTCAACTGTTCCGGCTTATTTATTTATTTATTTATTAGTACTCCATTGTGTATATATACCACATTTTTTGTATCCATTCCTCTGTTGAGGGACATCTGGGTTCTTTCCAGTTTCTGGCTATTATATATAAGGCTGCTATGAACATAGTGGAGCATGTATCCTTATTGCATGCTGGTGAATCTTCTGGGTATATTCCCAGGAGTGGTATGGCTGGGTCCTCCGTAAGTATCACGCCCAGTTTTCTGAGGAACCGCCATACTGATTTCCAGAGTGGTTGTACCAGCTTGCATTCCCACCAGCAGTGGAGGAGTGTTCCTCTTTCTCCACATCCTCGCCAACACCTGGTGTCTTCTGAGTTTTTAATCTTAGCCATTCTGACTGGTGTGAGGTGAAATCTCAGGGTTGTTTTAATTTGCATTTCCCTAATGACTAGTGATGTTGAACATTTTTTAAGGTGTTTCTCAGCCACCCGAATTTCTTCAGGTGAAAAGTCTCTGTTTAGCTCTGTACCCCATTTTTGGATAGGGTTATTTGGTTTTCTGGGGTCTAACCTCTTGAGTTCTTTGTATACATTGGAGATTAGCCCTCTGTCGGATGTGGGGTTGGTGAAGATTTTTTTTCCCAATTTGTTGGCCCTACCCTCCTCTGTCCCACTAGAACAGACTTGTTCTTCTCCCTTCCTGTGGCTCTGGCTTCTGGCCTCAGCTTCAGCATTCTGGGCTTGCTCTCTTTTGGATGACAGCCTCCATCAGCGAGGCTACCCACTGGCTGCACAGGCCCATTAGCATCGCAGAACCCACTCTGTCTGTCTGTCTGTCTGTCAGTCTCTCTTCAACAGGACCCTGGGGGAAATAATACCTTAGACTTGGAACTTTTGGGTTCTATTGATTCTAGATGAATCTATGAGGACCTTCTGTCCCTTTGCCGTGCTGGAATGGGCCTGAGGTGGTTTCCAAGCTATCTATTCTGCTTATATTCATTTCCCTCATTGAAATAAACATTATTTTCCTCTATGTACCTGTATGTCGGCCAAGGGAGGCCAGGTAAACACCAGGGGGTCTGGTTGGCACTAGTGTCACAAGAGTGATATATTAGTGATAGATCCCAGGGTGTCCAGTCAGACTATACAGGTAGTTAGTGGGTACCTCTGGCCCCGCCTTCTGTGCACATCAACTCCCTTTTCTGGAAGCATCTCCCCAGCCTGCCCCAGTTTGCCCTTGGCTCAGCCCCTTCCTGCCTCCCACCCTGGTTGGTGGCAGAGTCCTCTCCTGTGCTGCTGCCTTTCTCCTGGAAGTACTCCCCCTGCCAGTGGGCTCTGGAGACCACCTGCTTCCTCCATCAGAAGTCCTGTTTGTCTGCAGCACCTGAAAGCTGCGACCTGGGGCCCAAGAGTATATACTTTCAAAGCATGTGACTCTAGGCCCCAGGTGTCAGATAGCCGAGCCATGGCCTAGCCAGGCAATGCCAAGAGAGAGCAGATCCCAGACCCTGATGTGAGGGAGACAGGCCTGGGTTCCTTTCCCTGCCCCGGGCTTTCCTTCCACAACCCAGCAGCAGCTATCACCTAGACTCTGTTGAGAACTGCCTCCCAGAACCTTCTTTTCTTGCCCAGAGCCTGGCTGGCCGAAAGGATGGTGGCTTGGTTGCCCTGGGTGCAGAATCCTGTGATTCCCCCTCAGCAATTTGCAGCACAAGCCCCCTCCCGCTATTTTTTTGTTGTTCTCTGTAGGTCTTTTCCTCCTTCAGAGGACACCCCTAAGTCTTCACAGGGCCAACCCTTTTGACCACAAGGTGGCGCTGTGGTTCAGCTTCAGTTTGCTGGTGTAGCTGGTCACTCTAGGAGTTGAAAGGGGTCCTCGAAGCTGGGCGGTGGTGGCCCACACCTTTAATCCCAGCACTTGGAAGGCAGAGGCACCCGGATTTCTGAGTTCGAGGCCCGCCTGGTCTACAGAGTGAGTTCCAGGACAGCCAGGGCTACACAGAGAAACCCTATCTCAAAGAAAACACACACACACACACACACACACACACACACACACAAAGAAAGGGGTCCTCAAAGGCTCTTGAAGTCTGATGTGGTGATTTGTGTGTTTTCCTGCCAAATTTTCAGAACTGAACTAGAGGCTAACTCAGATGTTCTTGGGCTCCCAGGATAGCATTTTGAATCCTTCTTCAAGCCTCAGACCGGTATGACTTATTCTTCAAGTCCCTTTCATCCTAATAATTGTTTGAGGGGCCCACCATTCAGCTACACCCCCTCTCCTGATGATAGGGGTGGTGGAAAGGAAGGATTTGAGCTCTGGAGAGTGTTTTGTGTCTACCTCTGAGCCCTCATGCCTGAACAGTTCTGGGATGATGAAAGCGAGTTATATCTTTATCTGTCCCACTACATCTGGCTATAGTATCTCTCTCTCTCTCTCTCTCTCTCTCTCTCTCTCTCTCTCTGTGTGTGTGTGTGTGTGTGTGTGTAACACACATACACATTTGGTTTCTCTATGTAGTCTTGGTTGTTCTGAAGCTTGCTCTGTAGATCAGTCTGGCCTTGGACTCAGAGATCAACCAGCCTCTGCCTTCCTCTGGCTAGGATTTGTTTTTAAAGGCCTTAAGGACACTGCAACTGTCTTTAGACACACCAAAACAGGACATCAGATCTAATTACGGATGGTTGTGAGTCACCATAAGGTTGCTGGGATTTGAACTCAGTACCTCTGGAATAGCAGTCAGTGCTTGTAACCACTAAGCCATCTCACCAGCCTTGGCATTCTGAACTATAACCCTCTGAATTCTTGGAGCATTTCCCAGCAGACCTGAGGAACAGTGAGAGCAGTAACATGTAGATGTGGATAATGTCTATTTCTTTACCTGGGATAAATGATCAATTCCTTTCATAGAAAAACCAGAAGACAGCTTGTCCTAGGATTGACATAATATTTTCTTTGTGAGGCCACTATTTTTTTTTTGGAGGCACATATGGGAAGGATTAAAATAGGAAATAAATGTGGTTTTGTTATTGTTGTTGTCGTCTTGTGTAGCCCTGGCTATTCTGGAACTCACTTTTTAGTCCAGGCTGCCCTCGAACTTAAGAGAATCACCTGCCTCTGCCTCACCAGGGCTGGGATTAAAGGTGTCACCACCACCATCACCAACCCAGGCCTTCCCCCCACCACCTTAATGAAGTGACTCAAAGATGTAAGGGTTTGGATGATTCTGTATCTTCAGGATTTAAGCATCAGGAGATGGGCTCAGTGGGTGCTGAGCTGGAGGACAGAAGGACACAGATAGATGGTGAGGCAGGAGGAGCCTGGTGACCGTGGATGAGCTGGCATTTCAGTTGTCCTCAGGCTGGAGGCTCTGTAGTGCCTTGGAGTGTTACAGATAGAGTGCAGTAAGGCTGGGAAGGCATCAGGGAAGCAGGCAGAGAAGGTGCATTAGGAATCCTTGCTCAGCAGCTGAAGGAGGGAGAGACCAGCTTAGAGGGCACAGAGGTCCAGGAGAGTGTCTGGATCCCACATGTACTGGGGTCCTGATCTCTGGACTTCCAGGCCGCTCAGCCCCACCAGAGCTTCTGTTATGTTCAGTTCCTCCTCCCTGAGGGAGGACAGCAGATCAGGCTGCAGGGGGAAAATGCCCTCTTTATCTTGCAGGAAGTTCTGCTCCAGGGAGCTTTCCACCTGCAAGGGACCAAGGTGTTTGGAAATGAGGAACTGGAAAGCCTCCTTCCCTCCCAGCAGAGGCAGGAAGATTACCCTGAGCATCTCAGGACAAGGCTGGGACCTGTGAGCATGTCCCCACAGGTTCTATAGGTCTTCCCCCCCAGGCCCCACCCTGAACTACCCTGGCATCTGGCTCTTTTTCTCACCAGCTTCAGTTGCACTGGTAGGATTCTTTTCTCCAAGGATTTTACTAGAAGCTTCTGTTGGACCTCACTAAGCACTGGAGGGAAAAGCAGAGAAAGAAAGAAAAAAAGACAAAACAAAACAAAACAAAATGTGTTGCTAGTACAGAGGGAACTACAGACTCCAAACAGTGTTAGCACATTCTGATCAATTAAACTATTCATCCACTCATCTCTCAATCCACCCATCTATCCATCTGTCCATCTGTCCATCCAGCCATCCTACCCTCCAGCTATACATAGCTGAACACCTACTCTATAAAATACTCCTTTGCTAACCATTAACTTAAAAAAATTGTGGGGGCTGGTGAGTTGGCTCAGTGCTGGGATTAAAGATGTACCTCAGTATGCCTAGCTTCCCCCCTACCCTGACTTGCATGTGTGTATACATTGTGTGTACATTTACATATGTATGTACATATGTATGTGTTCAAGCACACTCAGGTCCATGCCATGTGTGTATATGAAAGAAGCCAGTCTCTCTCCCGTGTGCATCTGGGAATCAAACTCAGGTTGTCAGGCTTGGTGGCAAACACCTTTACTCACTGAGCCCTTAGGGCCCTTGGACAAAGTAGCAAACATCTCAGCTTATGTCTGAAGGACTCAAAGTTTTGCTTTTGAGTGGGAAAATGTGTCATGCAGAAGGAAGGAGAAAATACAGGCACAAGATCAGAAGAGTAGTGACTCTAAAATTGGACAAGCCCAGAGGCAGGCAAGGTAAGAGGCGGGCAGGCTAACAGGTGGGCAGCAATATGGAAGTGATAGACTTAGTCCCATGCAGAAGGTTTGAAAAACTGTAACAAAAGATAAAAATAAAAATGGACCAACTAGCTGGGCAGTGGTGGCGCACGCCTTTAATCCCAGCACTTGGTAGGCAGAGGCAGGCGGATTTCTGAGTTCGAGGCCAGCCTGGTCTACAGAGTGAGTTCCAGGACAGCCAGAGCTATACAGAGAAACCCGGTCTTGAAAAAAAACAAAAACAA
Source organism: Apodemus agrarius (assembly GCA_964023405.1). Classification (NCBI taxonomy): domain Eukaryota; kingdom Metazoa; phylum Chordata; class Mammalia; order Rodentia; family Muridae; genus Apodemus; species Apodemus agrarius. Next base: position 85,156,232 of record OZ030015.1, on the reverse strand, counting down.
AACAAACAAACAAAAGGGACCAACTGAAACCGTAGGAACGAAACTGATTTGGTGATGATTTTTTTCTCTTTCAAGTCCCTGGATTGAATTCAGGGCCTTGTGCATGTGTGTATATACATACACATACATATACATAAATACACATGCATACACATACATGCACATCCATACACATACATACACATACCCACACTATTGTCCTATAAACCACCGGGCACCCACTCATTTATTCGTTTGGGAATTCACTCACACCATTTACCCTTATAGCAGAAAGAAACCCATCCGACTCACGACTCACTCACCTGTCAGAGCCCCAAGGAAGTAGTGGATGGCGGCCATAGCGTCCTTTGACAGCAGGACCTCTTCAGGGAGTGCTTCCAGGGTCAATTGTTGTCTCTTATATAGAGCCCGTGCAAACTGTGAGGAAATCTGGGTGACTAATACTTCTGATAAAAGTCTAAAAGTTTCTAGGACAGGTCCTAGAAAGTGCTGCACAGTGGTAGGCTCCTTGGTCTCTGCCTTTTGAGCTCTGGAAAGTTCAAGCTGTTATCCAGCAGAGGGCGCCATAGGCTTGTGCTTACCCTCTGTCCATCAGAGGGCGCTCACCACTTCCAGAACCCTGTACTGATGCTCTTTTGTAGGGACAAAGGGGCCAGTGGTAGCCGAGCAGCAGGGGTGCACTTGGGCAGCCTTGGGAAGGATATCTGCTATGTATTCCTGCAGCCTTTGGTCACTGTGCCATTGCCAGTTCCCCTCCCCGTCTGCAATGGCCGCCATCAACTACACTCCCCTTCCTCCATACCTCCTGTGTTTCGGGCTCTCACCTTCTGCTCCAGGTCCTGGAGCTCTTTCTTCTTTCCTAGGAGATGGCTGAGGGAAGTGAGTAGGGAGCTTCGCCCCATGGGACTCAACTTCTCCACTTTGTGAGTCTCTCGCTGAACCTCTTCCTTCAGTGTCTTGAAGTCTTCGTGCATCTCCCCTAGGGGCACAGTTAATGTGGCAGGCACCCCTTCATCTGGTGCCCGCTCACCCTGAACATGTGTTCTGTAGGGTCCCTGACACCTTCCTCAGACCCAGTGCACTGCTTCCAGCTTGAATCTGACTTTTCCTCTTTACTAAGGAGTATGGTTATGAAGTTATGCTAAAGCCTTGTTATGAAGGATGGAGCAAAGACCCCCTGCCTTCAACTATGACAGTTAACCACACTACTGTTAGCACCCCAACGTCAAATGCCTGGATTACTGAGAAAATAAGAGGCAAACGGTCAGATAAGAACACAGTCCTTCAGAATGGCAGTCACTCCTAGGGAGCCCGAGAGAGCACCGCTGCTCTGAGATCCCAGAATCCTTTTGCTCCAGTCCTGGGAGGCACAAATGGACCAGAAGAACTGATACAGGGGCTGGAGAGATGGCTCAGTGGTTAAAAGCACTGAGTGTTCTTCCAGAGGTCCTGAGTTCAAGTCCCAGCACCCACATGGTGGCTCACAACCATCAGTAATGAGATCTGACACCTCTTCTGCTGTGTCTGAAGACAGCTACAGTGTACTCCTATACATAAAATAAATCTTTAAAAAACAGAAATAAAAGAGCTGATACAATGTGAAAAGGACACTCAGGCTGGACTGGTGTCACCCAGCAGCCCTAGTTCCTGGCAGCAGATACATGTGGAACAGGTTACAGCAACCCAAGGCCCTTGACAACACAGGTGTGGGGCAGCAGATCTCCTGCCCATCTTGTTTACAGATTTCTCCTTTCTATTGTTTTTATTGGATCTTCTTATTCTTATCCTAACTTCTTTTTTTTTTCTTTTTTTTTCTTTTTTCTTTTTTCTTTTTTCTTTTTTTTGAGACAGGGTTTCTCTGTGTAGCTGTGGCTGTCCTGGAACTCACTCTGTAGATCATGCTGGCCTCGAACTCAGAAATCCACCTGCCTCTGCCTCCCAAGTGCTGGGATTAAAGGCTTGTGTCTCCACCGCCTGGCTTATCCTAACTTCTTATTGGAAGTTCTGCTGTAGTCGAGGGACAGCTGTTTGCTGAGATCTGTCCCACTATCTTCCAGGTCAGTCCCATGGAGGAGGGAGGAAGACTAAGATTTTGAACTTGAGTCAAGAAAGTTGTGGAACAAAAGGAACACTTAGGTATGAACTTCCCTTCGCCTGGCTTTTCTGAAAACACAAAAAGAACATCCGTTATGACAAACTCCTTGCCTCCTTTTGCTAAAAGCCACTGCCAAGACAGCCTCATGGGCAGCACTATGAAAACATGGAGAATCCTCAAGCATGCCTACCCGTACAACTTTGGAACACGCCCTGTCTCCAAATCGCTCTGTTTCTGGTTGTGCTTTGGCCCCTGTCTCTGTTCCTTCTGGACAGTGTGTATATCCCACACCTCTGTTTGTCTGAGGACCCAGGAAACAAGAGCAGATGCTCTGGGGGTGGGGGTGGGGTAGATTATAGGAGCTGCTGCTCCTAATTTAGGGTGGGAGACTTTACCAGATATCAGGGCAGGAGATTGGCAAAGACTGCAAGGTACGAACATAGGTCTGGCAAAGAAGGTTGGCATGCTGTCATTGTAAATGTGTAGAATGTCTGTAAGGGACAAGACAAGGCATCAGGTGGTCACTACCAGCTTGCCACACGCTTCCTTCTTCAGCCTAAACCCAAAGCTCCTCAAATGGCCCATTAATTCTTTACCCCTTTAGTGCTGGAAACTGGAAGCTCTCGACTACAATAGAAGCCCCACCCTGGTCACCAATCCAGTGCTGGTGTCAGGACCTGTGTCCTCCTTGGGCTTCCTGAGGTCAGAGGCCGTGCTCTTTGGCTTTTGGTCACTCCCCACAGCTTCCCCAGAGACACCTGGAACTCAGGTCTCCTTCACCCAGAGCAACCTTTGTTCTGTCTCCAGCAATGGGCAATATAAGATGCTGTCTGCCCTCCCCTCCCCCACATTGCAAGAGAGGCCCAGGATGCCACTGCACGGATGTAGGCAACCCTTGTCTTGAGATGAGAACATGCTGGTCTCTGCTCACTCCAGTCATTTATCATATGGACCAACAGTTGTCGCACTCGGTAGGCCAGGACACAGCCCTTGGGGATGTTTAAAACCTGCTCCTGGTGCACGGATCCCTAGGATTACACAACGAAAATCTGTAAGTTCTCTGAGATGCATTAGGAGGAGGGGCAGGATGCAGGGACAGGGCTAGGTCTGACAATTTTTGAGGATACAAGTGTTTGGAAAGCCTTCAATAGGATCTCCAGTTGTCCTCCTCTGTGCTCTGAACTTATGTCCCTAGAAGCCTTCCCATTTATTTCTTTTTTTGAAAAAATATATATTCATTTATTTGTTTTATGTATATGAGCACATTGTCTCTGTCTTCAGACACACCAGAAGAGGGTATCGGATCCCATAAAGATGGTTGTAAGCCACCATGTGGCTGTTGGGAATTGAACTCAGGACCTTTGGAAGAGCGGGTCAGGGCTCTTAACTGCTGAGCCATCTCTCCATCCCCCTTCCCGTCCATTTCTAGTGATAACCCCCTACGGAGCGATGCCTGTTTGTGGATTGGACAGCACTAGGGAACTGGACAGACCTGATCTAGCACCTGCCTGTGTATCATCCTGCCCCACATCCCAGGCCGCTCCTTCCTCGACACCAGCTGCCCCATTCTTATCTCACACAGGAAGTCTTCCCTTAGCTCTCCCTTGTCTTCCAATCCCATCCCATTCCTCTTGAACACACTCACCAGATGGATTTATAGATTGTAAGAGATGCACTTATTTCTACTGGGCTTTAACTGTGTGACTCATCTATAAGTAAGGACTTTCTGAGAGCAGGAAACTGCCCTCATCCTGGGATCTTACCAAGTAGCCCAGACTGGCCTTGAACCTGTAACTCTTCTGCCTCTGCCTTCAGAGTGCTGGGATTACTGGTGTGTACCATCATACCAGGCATGAGCTCTGCTCCTCAGCTTTGGCAGGAGAGTGGGGGAGGGGTGAGGACAAATCCTACAGCTCGTCACCTGTTCTGTATTGTCTGTGGCATATGGAGGCTGCCCTGCTGGATACCACAGAGCAAAGGATGGTGTGTGTGTGTGTGTGTGTGTGTGTGTGTGTGTGTGTGTGGTGTATCTCTCTCTGTCTCCTTCTGTCTGTGCCAGTGTATAGGAAACCTGTAGTTTTAGTTGGGCAAAGATGGGGAGACACAAGATGGCTTTTGCCCTGCCAGTTTGCTCCAGAGTGACTTTCTTCACAGTTTCCACCACCTCAGTCACCACATACAGGTTCTCCCCAAGTTCCCGCATCTCCTTCAAGAACAGGTGGTCTGCTGACAGTTTCCTAAGGCAGAAGCAGGAAGACACCACACTCAGCGTTTCCTCACCAGGGCTACCACCTGTGCTTTATAGTATCTTATTTTTGAGACAGGGTCCCACTGTACAGCCTTGGCTGGCCTGTGTAGACCAGGCTGGACTTGAAGTCACAGAGATCCACCTGCCTTTGCCTCTCAAGCCCTGGGACTAAAGGTGTGTGCCACCATGCCCCGCAGTGTCTGCTTTTTTAATCTGTCAGTCCTCGACAGTATAGTGCCAGGGACCGAGGGCTCAGATCAGGCCACAGTGCAAACTAACAGTTCTGCTTCCTGGCAGGGCAGCTGCTTTGCGTCTAAGCTGCCTCATCTAGAAAACAGATATGAAGCCAACTCTCTCCCAGGGCGCTGAGATAAACTGTGCAAACAGCTGGAGGCTCATCACCTGGCACCTCCTCCTCCCCTTCGCTTCTGGATGAAAACATGCCTCTGTCCTAACAAAGTCTGCTTTTGTTCCTGAATATTCCCTCAAATCACCACCCTATTTCTCTCCACTGGATAATTACTCTTGGGAATTGAACTCAGGACTTCTGGAAGAGCAGTCATTGCTCTTAACCTCTAAGCCATCTCTCCAGCCCTGGATAATTACTCTTACATGGTAGTTTTCACCATCCTACACCTCAAGGTTCTTGGTTGTAGACATTCTAGGTACACCAGCACGGAGTAGGGTGCTTTACACTCAGTGCGAACTCTGTAAATGCTTACTGGGGGACTTGTCAAACAGTCAAGCCTTTCCTCCCCCTTCCGGCCCCTCAAGGCCTCTCCTGCTTCTTCCAAACACTACTTAATTATTTAAAAGTCAGGTCCCTTGTCAAGCCAAGCCATTGCCAGAGCCTTGTATGAACATCGGTCCTGCCACACCCTTGTCTGCTGGGACAGTGTTCCCTAGGTGTGTGGATGGAGCCTGTCTGAAGCTTATTTTGTGGGAGCAGAGCGTTGGACACAGTCTCTGTAAGGAACAGTTACTATAAACTTCTGACTTTTCCATTGCATTTCAGTCTTCAGGTTGAAGGAACTTTAGGACTTGTTCTCTGTTCCCATTTCTATATAGCAAAGAAAAGTGAGGTTCCCACTCACGGGAGAATTCTCTTCTCTTCAGGGATTGGTAAAGGTCAGGGGGGCGGGGTCTACCCTTCCATCTGTGACTGAAAGCATCATCAGTACACTGCCCAACCGCATCCTGGCAGCCCCTCGGCCAGTCATCTCTCACCTCTCCTTGTGCAAGTTCTCCAGAGCCTTGGGAGACACGCTGAGCATCTGCACCTCCAGTGTCCTGCTTCGTGACAGGCCAGCGGTCCCCTTTACCTTCACTGTTGCTGGCACGTCCACATCTCCATCCACCTGTGCATTCAGCATATTCTTGAAGCTAAAGTTCCCACTGTCTGTTGGGTCTGTGAGAGCAAAAGACTGAAGGAGCTGAGCTGGGAAGCACCCCACTTGTCAGCACCCCTAGAGAGAACTTTGGGGCTTGGCCACACCTAACCATATCGGGGGAAGAGCTTGAGAATCTTCCTTGTGGCCCAGGTGGCTGGCCCTAGCCCGACAGGGTCCTTCAGAGCCCAGCCCTGCCTGAGAGGCTGACCTGCCGGGGCGCTGCCAGGCTCTAGCACATCCAGGAGAGTGTAGTCAGTGCGGACATAGGGGGCTTCCCAGAACAGTCTGTCCTTCTTCCTCAGCACTAGGCAGAAGGAACGGAAGTGTTTGAAGTCGATCAGGCTCTCTAGGGGTATCAGATCCCCCTCGAGGGTTCAGGTGTCTAGCCAGGGCCCGGGTAACATTCTCAAATATAGGCATTCTTTCTGTAGAGAAAGAGATGGATGCTGGGCAGTGGTGGCGCACGCCTGTAATCCCAGCACTTGGCAGGCAGAGGCAGGCAGATTTCTGAGTCCGTGGTCAGTCTGGTCACTTATGTGAGTTCCAGGACAGCCAGAGCTACACAGAGCCCAGAGCTGGAGGAAGAGAGTGAGGGCCACCTGGATGTTGGATCACGTAGGAGCCCAAGGAGTCCATATTTTGTGATGGACAATTCCCAAGCTCTAGAGTTCACACTGCTGGCACAAGCTGCCAGCCCTCCCCTTTGCCAAGGGCTTCATTTCTCATTCCCTGTTCATATCTTCACAGCCAGAGCACCCAGCTAGAGCATGCCATCAGCAGGGGAAATGAGGCTTCCTCTCACACTAAGGGACAGTTGAACCTAAGACCTGGGGTCATTAGGGACAGGAAACAATCACCATCGGGCCCAGGAGCCTGGGCAGTCAGAGCTGGGCAGCTTCCCCAGTGCCCTTTCCTGGACAAGTTACACTTCCTCGGACCCTGCACTTCTCTCCCATCGCCCTCCTAGCAGCGTGGCTGTGAGTGGGCTGGTCTCTCAGTCCCTCTCTCCTGCTCAGTTCTTTACCTTTGTTAGTTCTGCTTACGATATCTCCCCTTTCCAATAGAAAGTATTTGTATTCATCAATAAGATGCGCCTTAGGTCACCTGCTCACATCTTTACCCCTTTGGGCACTTTGGTGACTGCCTGTATTCCCAAGACACCTTGTATATCTGCTTCTGAAAAGCCTGCTTATTCATCATGTTACAGAGACTGCCTGTTCACCTGCCTGCCTCACCTTCTCAACTGTGACTTCCCAGAGGGCAAGAAATGGGCCTTAGTCACCTCTCCAGCATCAGCACCAGGCACCGTGTCTGGACAGAAGGATAGAAAGAGTGACTGTGGTCCTGAGAGACGTGCTGTGGGGAGAGGGTCCAAGAGGATGTGGAACCTGCAAGGACCAGAATTTTGACATCTTAGTCTCTGTCTTTGAAGTTGGGGTATCTCACCTAGGCATCCAGGAGACACACCCAGATTTTTCTGGTGGGTGGAAGAGGCCAGACACCCCAGCTACCCTCCATGGGCCTCCCCTGTCTGTTGGACTTGACAGAGGCAGGGAAACAGGAGGTACACGCACAGATGTGTGGGCTATCCTGCCGTCTACAATGTACTCTTCAGTCCTTGTTCCTGGAAGGGTTGGGATGGCATATGACCCTCCAGAGACCAAGTGAGTGTACCTACAAGTACCTACCCTTCACCAGAGAGGCACTCACATTCTACCCTCTCCTCTCTGGGGTCTACCACGATTCTTACCCCCAATGAAATCCATGGAGACTTTATGGCCATGATAAAGGACAAGAAATCCCATGCCCGTTTGGCCCCAACCTTTCCCCTAGATCCCCAGACTGTCCCCTGCCTTCTTGGCTGGCATTGGTCTTACCAGGGAGGAAGTGATGCTGGGTCCTGTCCGGCAGCGGGTGTGTGGTGAGGAACCAGCGCCTGTTCTGTCTATAGGATGAGAGAATGACTGACTGTCCCTTTCCAGGACTGGCTGCTTTATGTCTCCGTGGAGGCTGGAGGCGGGGATGTAGGCTCCCACAGACCCTGCCTGCCTCAATGACCCCACCCCTTTTTGTTCCACTTCCAGGAAAATACCATCAAATTGTTTGATGTGCCCCGCCCCAGGCCCTGGGCATTGGTCTCCTAAGAGATGAGGGGGCGGGTAGGAAGATACCAGGCTGGTGTATGTGTAGCTGGGGCAGAGACAGAAAGACGTGGTGACTAAAAGTTTGCTTGTGGCCAGGCAATGGTGGCACATGGCTTTAATCCCAGCACGTGGGAGTCAGAGGCAGGCAGATATTTGAGGTTAGAGGTCAGTATGTTCTAGAGTGAGTTCCAGGACAGTCAGGGCTACACAGAGAAACTGTGTATGGATAAATCAAAAAGAAGAAGAAGAAGAAGAAGAAGAAGAAGAAGAAGAAGAAGAAGAAGAAGAAGAAGAGAAGGAAAGAAAGAAATCCTGCATGTTCAGGGACCTCAGGTGGCAGAGCAGCTGAGAATCTGTCCCTTGTCTTTGTATGCATCAGCCTGATGATTCCTACCTCTCTCTACTGTACACTCGAATTGGCTACACATGCAGAGCTTGGTACCAGTACACACAGGAGGCAGGATAGAGTGAGCTCAAATGTCCTTCCATGACTCAGAAGCATCTCTGCTTCTCCTAGGATATGGAATATGTATGTGCACACACAGAGGTGGATCCCAGCGATGTGATGACAGACAGCCCAGGGGGAGTTTATCTGTCTACCTGTTGGTCATCATGAGCCTCTCTCTCTCTCTCCTTCCTTCCTTTCTTCTTTCCTTATTTTTATATGTACGTGAGTACACTGATGCTATCTTCAGACACACCAGAAGAGGGCTTCTTATCCCATTATGGATGGTTATGAGATGTGGTTGCTGAGAATTGAACTCATGACCTCTGGAAGAGCAGTCAGTGCTCTTAACTGCCGAGCCTTATCTCCAGCCCCCCTTAACTTTCTCTAGTCGCTGCTTGGAAACCACTTAAAAGAAGGTTCTATATGTGCCACAGACCAAACTCAGCCGGGAGTTGTAGTTGGGGGGAACCAGGATTCTTTGGTGAAGCAGGAAAGCATGGATTCGGCGATTGACCAACAGACACCAAAATGCAGTAGTGGTTTAAGGTCTGAATGGACTATGCTGCTCTGAGGCAGAAGTTTTTAAGCATGAGATTTTTCCATTTCAGAAGATGTATCCAGGAAAGCAGACACAACGAACAATCAGCATAACCATTTGCCACAAGGAAATGTAAAATCAACCAGGTAAAACGTTTCTCGTGTAACAAATTAGAAGCTCAAACATAGATAACATCCGTCTTCCTGATACAAACTTCAGTCCTAAAAGAGACTTCAAAGGACGTTAGGCCAGACCCTCTACAACTTGAAGGAAGTTTTAAATTTTTCAGAGCCCACGATAGAGGCAGCAGAGCAGGATAGGCCTGGGAATGCCCGGGCAGGCCTGAAATAAGGCTGCTGAATTATTCTGGAAACTAACTGGCCATGAAGGATAAGGGACGTGCCTAGACAATCTCCACTCTCCACTGAGTCATGGGCTATCTGGACTGGGCCCCCTGGTCTCCAGTCTCCCCCCTCGGTGCAGTTTGAGGTTAACCTGACATCTTGCTAACCAAAATATTTTATGTATGTGAATACTGTCTGTGTCATCAGCCACACCAGAAGAGATCATTGGACCCCATTACAGACAACTGTGAGTGAAAGACCCGAAAATATGAGGGCACCCCAGCACCCCAGGCCTTGGAATGCGACACCCCAATCACTCGCGAGAAACAGTCTTGATGCAACAGCAAGAGAATTTTTATTCCAGAGGCCCTGGGGTTCACAGTCTTACACCACGCAGGGGTAGAGGACTGTGGACCCCGAGTGCAGAATTGGGACAGCTTTTATAGGTTCATAACAAAGTACATCGCAAGCCCATCGATTTGTACCACTCCATAGCTTCTAAGCCAATCAGTTCAAATTATCCAAGCCTGTGCTCCAAGGACCAATCAGCTTTCTATAGAAGCCAGATAGCAACTAGTTAGCTCATTTTTTCTTATGGGGCCAGGATCACATACTCAAGGCCTTTTTATCTAGTTTCTAACAAAGAGCAGGGTCTGGAATTTGAGTTGTTTAGGGCTTCTTAGGAGGCTGGAGTTAGAGCTGTATTTTTTATCCTTTTATGAGCAACCATGTAGTTGCTGGGAATTGAACTCAGGACTTCTAGAAAAGCAGTCATTGTTCTTAACCATTAAGCCATCTCTCCAGCCCCCTTCCCATTCATTTCTAGTGATCACCCCTTCTGACCTATGCCTGCTTCTGGATTGTACAGCACCAGGGAACTGTACAGACCTGCTCCAGCACCTGTCTGGGTATCATCCTGCCCCACATCCCAGGCTCCTCCTTCCTCTACACCAGCTGCCCCATTCTTATCTCACTCAAGAGATAAGACTCCCTTGTTTCTCTCTTGGCTCCCAATCCCATCCCATTCCTCTTGAACATACTCACCAGATGAAAAAAAATTAGCTGGGCGGTGGTAGCACACACCTTTAATCCCAGCACGTGGGAGGCACCAGGCAGGGGCTCTGCTCTTCAGCTTTGGCAGGAGAGTGGGGGAGGGGTGAGGACAAATCCTACAGCTCTTGACCTGTTGTATATCATCTGTGGCATATGGAGACTGCCCTGCTGGGTACCACAGAGCAAAGGATGGTATGTGTCCTCTCTCTCTCTCTCTCTCTCTCTCTCTCTCTCTCTCTCTCTGTCTCTCTTTCTCTCTGTTTCTCTCTCTATATATATATATCTCAATTCCTTCCTTTCTTTCCTTCTTTCCTTCTTCCTTCCTTTCTTTCTTTCATCTTTCTTTCATGAATGTGAGTACACTGTAGCTGTTCTCAGACACAAACTAGAAGAGGGAATCATATCCCATTAAGATGGTTATGAGCCACCATGTGGTTGCAGGGATTTGAACTTAGGAACTCTGGAAGAGCAGTTAGTGTTCTTAACAGCTGAGCCATCTCTCCAGCCCCCCTTATCTTTCTCTAGTCGCTCCTTGGAAACTGTTTAAAAGAGGATCTACACACACGGGCAGGTCCCTAGATTACAATTTAAGTGATTTACTACAAGGCCATATTCATATATCACACTTCACAAAACATCTTAAAAACTTTATTACTCTCAAAGCCTCCTTCCATGCTTTTCCCCACCTCTCTGGTCCACACCCCTCATCCCTTTTCTTGGCTCCATTCCCATCCACTTCTGGCCTTTCTGACATAGCGCTAAGCCCCCTAGACAGCTCTAGCTGTTTGCTGTTGGGTGTTCATCTCCCTTAGGAGAGGTGGAGTGGAGGGCTGGGTGTGTGGAATGGTTTTGTTATGTGAGCACACATGTGCAGAAATGTGGTTTGTGTGTGTCATACAACTCTGTCTTCCCTGTCCCCCTAGGTTTCTGCCTCTGCCTCGGTTTCTTTAAACCACTACACCATAGGGCACCTGAGTTCTTGTATATAGTCCGGGGGTTGGGCAAACACCGATCTCTTAATTAGCTCTGGGAACGTGGCCCAACTGACCATTACCTGGGTCAGACATTTGGGAGTCTCTTCCTGGAGTGCACCCTCCCCCTGTGTCTGCTGACCAAGGTTTCTTGTCTCCTTCATCCTTGAAAGATCTATGGAGCAGAAGCTGAGCGAAGTCACACATGCGTCTGTTTTCCCTGAAAACCCCCAAGTCTCCCTGTCAGTTCTTTCCTCTGACCTCGCTCTGGGTTCTTTCCTTTCTCTATCCATCCTTCCTCCATGCAGATCTCTCTCCAGCCTCTTGTCATTCTCCTTGTCCTGCCTCCACCTCCTTTCTGTCTTATTGCACCATCTCCCCTAACTGAGTAATGGGATTCTAAGCTCTGGGCTTAAAGATCTCAAAGAAGGAGGTAGGAGGAAATGAGACTCTGCTCAGGCCCATCCCTGGGCTGTCGGCCTTCACAAGCAGATGCCCTGGCCTGTTTACATCCTGGACTCCTCCTCGGAGTTTACTTGTTATCAGAGCTGCTGTGTGTTTGTGTGTGTGTGTGTGTGTGTGTGTGTGAGAGAGAGAGAGAGAGAGAGAGAGAGAGAGAGAGAGAGTTTGTGTGTGTGTGTGGGGTGAGTGAGTGTGCATTTGAGTGTGTGTGATAAAAGTGTGTGTGAGAGTGTGTATGTGTTGTGGGTTAGTTACACGTGTCATGCTGCACTTGTGAAAGTCAGAGGACATCTTTGGAGTCCAGTATCTCCTAACACTTTTATATAGGATCCAGAAAGTGAACTCAGGTCCTCTGGTTTACTTAGCAAGTATTTTATTTTCTTATCCTCTCAGGTTTAGGGAAACATAGGCAGGAATTTAAATTGCATTTGAAAAAATACTAGTGTATAGGTATGTGTACACAAGACAGGTATGTGTTTGGGCAATCTGTGAGAATTCATTGTGTGTGTGTGTGTGTGTGTGTGTGTGTGTGTCTGTATGTGTGTGTTGAATCTGTCTGTGTAGCCAATGGTAACCTTGAACACACAATCCTCTTGCCTCAGCCTCTTGAGTTTTGGGCTTACACTTGAGTTGTCTATACACAGCTCTGTAAGAACTTTTATGTTCTTGTTTTATTTGTTTTCTATTTATGTGCACATATGTAAGTGTGGCAAGAAGACAGTATCAGAGCATTGGATCTGCAGTTATAGGTAGTTAGGCACCGCCATGTGGATGTTGGAAACTAAACCCAGGTCCTCTGCAGGAGCAGCCAATGGTTGCTTGTTAGTTTTTTTAATTTATGTTGAATATATATATACTGTGTATGTCTCCAGACACACCAGAAGATGGCATCGGATCCCATTAAAGATGGCTGTGAGCCACCATGTGGTTGCTGGGAATTGAACTCAGGACCTCTGGAAGGGCAGTCAGTGCTCTTAACATCTGAGATATCTCTCTAGTCCTTATTTATTTTCTACTTAGCTTTTTCAAGACAGGATTTCCCTGTATAGCCCTGACTATCCTGCAACTTGCTCTGTAGTTGAGGCTGGCATTGGTTTTTAATTATGTATATGTGTGCAGGTGGTTGCATGTGAATGTAGGTGCCTATGGAGGCCAGGGGTGTGGAGTCCCTAACATGAACTGAACCATCTTCCAACTCTTATAAGAATTTCTGAGGTCAGGCTAGACACCTGAGGGAGGGAGAGAGGATATAATAATAATAATAATAAGAATAATAATAATAATAATCAAACAAACAAACCAGAAAACTTTTGAAGTCAATTAAAGAGGCTTAAAGCCAATCAGAAAACTGTTGTGGTCTTGGTGCTACAGTTGGTGGCAGGCTTTGATCTTTACCTCCCTCTGGTGGTCAATCTATGTAAGTGCTAACAGATGCTCATCCCTGATTCTCTGACTCTATGCATAGTGTTTGTGCACGTGTGTGTGTGTGTGTGTGTGTGTGTGTGTGTGTGTGTGTAACATGGAAATGAGAAAAGGAGTTAGTCCCCCAGCTTCATGCCTCTTTCTGTCACAGAACTCTCCGAGGAGGGCCAGTTCAGACACCAGGACAAAGGTTTCTTTCTTTAAATTGCTTTTCTTTTTATTGGTGCTGACTCATCCCTGGGAAGGGGCTGGCACAAGGAACAGAAGGCTGACAGAGTCTGGATGGGAGTCTCTGATCCTGGCAAGATTGGGGAACTCTGGTGTCTGGAAATCAGGGGACAGAGGAGGTTCTGAAATACAGGAGACAGACGTGAAATATGGGAAGTGTTTTCTGAGAGCACAAAGAAGCTGTATTTAAGAGATAGCCAAGTGTTCCTCATGCTGCAGTTGTACTTGGTAATGTGTAAGAATCATCCAGGTGGTGCTGGTTTTGAAGGCATGAAGGCATCATGAAGAACAGCTGAGGCTTGGTACTGTGAGAGGCCATGGAAGGCCATTGGTGAAAGTGTACCCTCAGTTGTAATTGACAGCCCAGGACTGAAGGAGTCATGCAAAGGAGTTGAGACTTGGTACCATGAAGAGAGCCTATGAGAGGCTTTGGTGAAGCCTAGTTGCAGTGGAAGTCCCTAGCATATTGGAGATGCCAGTACCATGGGATGACCACCAAGTACAGCAGTGGCAGCAGGAGTGGATCAATCTGAACTTAGAGTGCTACAGAGGGCAGAGCTGGAGAAGTGACACCAGCTCTTTGGAGATACACAGAAGATCATGTGTGGATCTCAGACATTGGAACAAGAAGCTGTGAAGCTGAAATTGACTTGGGGTATTCAAGATGTTAAAGGTGCCAGAGCCACAGGATGCCTGCCAAGGAAAGCTGCTAACAGGGACTGGAACAAGCCCAGGAGAAAGAACCTAGTTGCAATCAACAAGGATGAAAAAGGAGTTGGATATCTGAAGACTGCTTTGCAATCAGACATGGTGATGCAGAGTTTGGACTTTGCCCAGCTGGTTTCTCATCTTGCTTGGAGGATTACAGTTAAGTGATTGAATGAATCTCAGAAGAGACCTTGAACTTTGCACTTTTAACACTGTTGAGATTGCTATAGACTACAGGAACTTTTGAAGTTGGACTAAATGTATTTTGCATTATGCTATGTTTAAGTATGGCCCCCATAGACTCATGTTTGAACAAGCCTATGGGGGCCAGGGAGTGGAATGTGATGGTTTGTATATGCTTTTCCCAGGGAGTGGCACTATTAGGAGGTGTGGCCTTGTTGGAGTAGGTGTGTCACTGTGGGTGTGGGCTTAAGATCCTCACCCTGGCTGCCTGGAAGTCAATCTTCCACTAGCAGCCTTCAGATGAAGATGTAGAACTCTCAGCTCCTCCTGCACCATATCTGCCTGGATGCTGCCATGTTTCTGCCTTGATGACAATGGACTGAACCTCTGAGCCTGTAAGCCAGCCCCAATTAAATGTTGTCTTTTATAAAACTTGCATTGGTCATGGTGTCTGTTCACAGCAGTAAAACCCTAACTAAGACACCATATAATCCCCAGGGACAAGGTATTGTTGAAAGAGCACATCAGACACTTAAGAATATGATCTCTAGGGCCAGGCGGTGGTGGCGCACGCCTGTAATCCCAACACTTGGGAGGCAGAGGCAGGCAGATTTCTGAGTTCGAGGCCAGCCTGGTCTACAGAGTGACTTCAGACAGCCATGGCTACACAGAGAAACCCTGTCTCAAAAAAAAAAAAAAAGAATATGATCTCTAAATTACAAAATTGTGGGGGAGTTCTTTATCCCACTTCTGGCAATCAGAAAAATTTGCTTAACCACACACTCTTTGTTTTAAATTTTCTTATATTAGACAATGAAGGAAGATCTGCCGCAGATAGATTGTAGCATCCTTCCACATCCCATATGGAAAGGTTCCCTAACTAACAAATGGCAGGGCCCAGACCCTGTTCTCATTTGGGGAAAAGGACATGCCTGCATATATGACAATCAAGCAGTCAATGCTAGATGGCTGCCAGATAATTTGATAAAATTATATAATCCACCCAGGGACCCCCCTGAGAAGATATCTAATTGTGCTTGATTTCAGAAAAGAAGAAAAATGTTTCCTCCATGGATGTTCCTGTGCCTCACAGCCATGAGTGCCGCCTCTCCCTATCAGGTTTGAAATTTTTACCTGGACAGTACAAAATGAGGCTGGAGACATAGCCTATGCCTCC
The DNA here is from genome assembly GCA_964023405.1 of Apodemus agrarius. Classification (NCBI taxonomy): domain Eukaryota; kingdom Metazoa; phylum Chordata; class Mammalia; order Rodentia; family Muridae; genus Apodemus; species Apodemus agrarius. Next base: position 85,140,820 of record OZ030015.1, on the reverse strand, counting down.
ACCTCTATTGCAGCATCCCCTCCCTGGCCCTTCTTAAACTAGCCACAGGGGGGAATTCCTCCCCAATTGTTACCTGCCCTTAAAGCACCTCACTGCTCTGGTGTTAATGAATGTCTTGTTAGCTGTGATAAGGTCCACTAACAATAGAGAGAAGGATTTATATGTCTGCCCAGGAGCTCATAGAGACAGAACTTTAAAATATAAATGCGGCTATAGAGAGGCCTATTTTTGTGCAAGTTGGGGATGTGAAACTACTGGAGATACCTATTGGAAGCCCACCTCCTCTTGGGACTATATCCAAGTAAAAAAGGGCTGGTCAAATTCACAAAGAAATAATACCCTAACTGAGGAATGTAGAAACACTGCTCCTTCTAAGGGATGGTGTAACCCCCTCCAGATACAATTTACCGACGCTAGAAAAAAGATCTCTCTAGAGAATTGGCTTAAGGGATTTGAATGGGACCTCCGTATGTACGTTACCAACACAGACCCCAGACTGACCTTTAAAATAAGGTTACTTGCCGGGCGCTGGTGGCGCACGCCTGTAATCCCAGCACTCTGGGAGGCAGAGGCAGGCGGATTTCTGAGTTCGAGGCCAGCCTGGTCTACAGAGTGAGTTCCAGGACAGTCAGGGCTACACAGAGAAACCCTGTCTCAAAAAACCAAAAAAAAAAAAAAAAAAATAAATAAATAAGGTTACTTAAGTCCATCCCAAGTCAACAAAGCAAAATTGCCATTGGTCCAAACTCAGAGCTCCACCAGAATAACGACCAAGCCCATGGTCCCAGGAATACATTTGCTAGTTCTGTCATACCCCTACCCCCTTCTTCTCTACTGATGATCTTGTTCTGTCTTTAATTAATGCCTCAATAAAAGTCATTCATGAGGCTAATCATACACTCTTAGAGAAATGTTGGATTTGCTATTCCTCTACCCCACCCTTTTACGAGGGAATTGCTAATTTTGAAAATTTATTATTTACTAATGACACCTCCAGCCTGCGATGGAGCCCACATGAAAAGCAAGGCCTGACCCTTAGCAAACTCTCTGGTCTAGGTTTGTGACTCCCCGGGCCCCATATGTTACCTCCCAAAGCCCTAATAGAAGTTTGCAATTGGACCTTGCTGATAAATGGTTCCTTTCAATATATTTCCGCACCTAATGATGCCTACCTTGCCTGCTCCTCAGGCTTAACAACTTTCATAGTCACCAGTACCTTTCTTACCAATCATGATTATTGTGTAGAAGTAACCCTTCTCCCACATCTTACTATTCATGAGTTTGATGATTTCCTAAGGTTCTGGGAGCGAGGAACTATGCTTCCCTCCAGGGCAAAGAGAGAACCCATAACTGCAGTCACATTAGCAGTCATCCGTGGACTGGGCACTGCAGGCACTGGGACAGGAATTGCTTCCTTGATTACCTCTAATCAGCAATAAGCTCAACTCAGTGCAGCAGTCCATAGAGACATACAGGAGTTACAATCAGGCCTTAAGAATCTTTTTTTTTTATTTTCTATATTCTTTGTTTACATTCCAAAGGCTTTCCCCTTTCCCAGTTACCCCCCACCATATGTCCCATAATTCCTTCCCCCCCATGCTATTCCCCACTCTTCCCCCCCCCCACGATTTCTCTGTTCTGGGTCTACAATACTGGATCCAATCTTTACAGGCCCAGGGTCCTCTCCTTTTTTTCTTCTTGAGAGTCATTTGACTTGCTAATTGTGCCTTGAGTATTTAGGGCTTCTGGGCTCATTAATATCCACTTATCAGTGAGTGCATTTCGTGTGTATTCTTTTGTGATTGGGTTAGCTCACTTAGGATGATAGTTTCCAGATCTAACCATTTACCTACAAATTGCATGAATTCATTATTTTTAATTGCTGAGTAGTACTCCATTGTATAAATATACCACATTTTCTGTATCCATTCCTCTTTTGAGGGATATCTGGGCTCCTTCCAGTTTCTGGCTATTATAAACAAGGCTGCTATAAACATAGTGGAGCATGTGTCTTTGTTGTATGCAGAGGAATCCTCTGGGTATATGCCCAGGAGTGGTATGCCAGGGTCCTCTGGGAGTGGCATGCCCAATTTTCTGAGGAACCGCCACACTGATTTCCAGAGTGGTTTTACCATTTTGCAATCCCACCAACAGTGGAGGAGTGTTCCTCTTTCTCCACATCCTTGCCAGCACTTGTTGTCTCTCGAGTTTTTAATCTTAGCCATTCTGACTGGAGTGAGGTGGAATCTCAGGGTTGTTTTGATTTGCATTTCCCTAATGACTAATGATGTTGAACATCTCTTAAGGTGTTTCTCGGCCATCTGAATTTCTTCTGGTGAAAATTCTTTGTTTAGCTCTGTACCCCATTTTTTGATAGGGTTATTTGGTTCTTTGGGGTCTAACTTCTTGAGTTCTTTGTATATATTGGATATTAGCCCTCTGTCGGATGTGGGGTTGGTGAAGATCATTTCCCACATTGTTGGTTGCTGTTTTGTCCTTCTGACAGTGTCCTTTGCCTTACAGAAACTTTGTAATTTTATGAGGTCCCATTTGTCAATTCTTGATCTTAGAGCATAAGCTATTGGTGTTCTGTTCAGGAACTTTACCCCTGTGCCCATGTCCTCCAGGGTCTTCCCAAGTTTCTTTTCTAATAGTTTCAGTGTGTCTGGTTTTATGTGGAGGTCCTTGATCCACTTGGAGTTGATCTTAGTACAAGGAGATAAGAGTGGGTCAATTCGCATTCTTCTGCATGTTGACCTCCAGTTGAACCAGCACCATTTGTTGAAAAGGCTATCTTTTTTCCACCGGATGGTTGTGGCTCCTTTATCAAAGATCAAGTGACCATAAGTCTGTGGGTTCATTTCTGGGTCTTCAATCCTATTCCATTGATCTACCTGCCTGTTGCTGTACCAATACCATGCAGTTTTTAACACAATTGCTCTGTAGTACTGCTTGAGGTCAGGGATATTGATTCCCCCAGAAGTCCTTTTATTGTTGAGAATAGTTTTAGCTAACCTGGGTTTTTTGTTGCTCCAGATGAATTTGAGAATTGCTCTTTCTAGATCTATGAAGAATTGATTTGGGATTTTGATGGGGATTGCATTGAATCTATAGATTGCTTTTGGCAAGATGGCCATTTTTACTATATTGATCCTGCCAATCCAGGAGCAAGAAATATTTTTCCATCTTCTGAGGTCTTCTTCAATTTCTTTCTTCAGGGACTTGAAGTTCCTGTCATACAGATCTTTCACTTGTTTGGTTAGAGTTACGCCAAGGTACTTTATGTTGTTTGTGGCTATTGTGAAGGGTGTTATTTCCCTAACTTCTTTCTCAGCCTGCTTGTCCTTTGAGTACAAGAAGGCTACTGATTTGCTTGAGTTAATTTTATAACCAGCCACGCTGCTGAAGTTGTTTATCAGCTGTAGAAGTTCTCTGGTGGAGTGTTTTGGATCGCTTAAGTAGACTATCATATCATCTGCAAATAATGATACTTTGACTTCTTCCTTTCCAATTTGTATCCCTTTGACTTCCTTATGTTGTCTAATTGCTCTCGCTAGAACTTCAAGTACTATATTGAAAAGATATGGAGAGAGAGGACAGCCTTGTCTAGTCCCTGATTTTAGTGGGATTGCTTCAAGTTTCTCTCCATTTATTTTGATGTTGGCTACTGGTTTGCTGTAGATTGTTTTTACTATGTTTAGGTATGGGCCTTGAATTCCTGCTCTTTCCAAGACTTTTAGTATGAAAGGATGCTGAATTTTGTCAAATGCTTTTTCAGCATCTAATGAGATGACCATGTGGTTTTTTTCTTTTAGTTTGTTTATGTAGTGGATTACATTGATGGATTTCCGTATATTGAACCATCCCTGCATTCCTGGAATGAAGCCTACTTGATCATGGTGAATGATCGTTTTGATATGCTCTTGGATTCGGTTGGCAAGAATTTTATTTAGTATTTTTGCATCAATATTCATAAGAGAAATTGGCCTGTAGTTCTCTTTCTTTGTTGGATCTTTTTGTGGTTTAGGTATCAGCGTAATTGTGGTTTCGAAGAACGAGTTGGGCAGTGTCCCTTCTGTCTCTATTTTGTGGAATAGTTTGAAGAGTATTGGTGTTAAGTCTTCTTTGAAGGTCTGGTAGAATTCTGCACTAAAACCATCTGGTCCCGTACTTTTTTTGGTTGGGAGGCTTTCTATAACCCCTTCTATTTCTTTAAGGGTTATGGGACTGTTTAGCTGGTCTACTTGATGCTGATTTAATTTTGGTATTTGGTATCTGTCTAGGAAATTGTCCATTTCCTCCAGATTCTCCAGTTGTTTTGAGTATAGGCCTTTGTAGTAGGATCTGATGATCTTTTGAATTTCCTCTGTTTCTGTTGTTATATCCCCCTTTTCATTTTTAATTTTGTTAATTTGGATACTATCTCTGTGCCCTTTGGTTAGTCTAGCTAAGGGTTTATCTATCTTGTTGATTTTCTCGAAGAACCAGCTCTTGGTTTTGTTGATTCTTTGTATGGTTCTCTTTGTTTCTGCTTGATTGATTTCAGCCCTTAGTTTGATGATTTCCTCTCTTCTACTCCTCCTGGGTGAGTTAGCTTCTTTTTGTTCCAGGGCCTTCAGGTGTGCTGTTAAGTTGCTAGTGTATGCTCTCTCCAGTTTCTTTTTGGAGGCACTCAGGGCTATGAGTTTTCCTCTTAGCACTGCTTTCATTGTATCCCAGAGATTTGGGTAGGTCGTACCTTCATTTTCATTGAAGTCTAAAAAATCTTTGATTTCTTTCTTTATTTCTTTCTTGACCAGGGTGTCATTGAGTAGAGTATTGTTCAGTTTCCATGTGTATGTGGGCTTTCTGTTGTTCTTCTTGCTATTGAAGACCACTTTTACTCCATAGTGATCCGATAGGAGACATGGGATTAGTTCGGTCTTCTTGTATTTGTTGAGGTCTGTCTTGTGACCAATTATATGATCAATTTTTGAGAAGGTACCGTGCGGTGCTGAGAAAAAGGTATACTCTTTTGTTTTAGGATGGAATGTTCTATATATATCTGTTAAATCCAATTGGTCCAAAGCTTCAATTAGTTTCACTGTGTCCCTGTTTAGTTTCTGCTTTCCTGATCGGTCCATTGAGGAGAGTGGAGTGTTGAAGTCACCTACAATCATTGTGTTAGGTGCGATGTGTGCTTTAAGCTTTAGTAAAGTTTCTTTTACGAATGAGGGTGCCCTTACATTTGGCGCATAGATGTTCAGTATTGAGAATTCTTCTTGGTGGATTTTCCCTTTGACAAGCAGGAAGTGACCTTCTGTGTCTCTTTTGATGACTTTAGGTTGAAAGTCGATTTTATCTGATATTAGAATGGCTACTCCAGCTTGTTTCCTGGGACCATTTGCTTGTAAAACTGTCTTCCAGCCTTTTACTCTAAGGTGGTGTTTGTCTTTGACACTGAGATGTGTTTCCTGTATGCAGCAAAATGTAGGGTCCTGTTTCCGTATCCAGTCTGTTAGTCTGTGTCTTTTGATTGGGGAATTGAGTCCATTGATATTAAGAGATATTAAGGAATAGTCATTATTATTACTTCCTGACATTTTGGGCATTGTTATTATTATTTGTATTTGAGTGGTTCTCTTCTTTTGGGTTGGATGAGATGGGGTTTCTATTTTGTTTCTTCTGGGGTGTTGTTTCCCCCCTTGTGTTGGTATTTTTCCCCTATTATCCTTTGTAGGGCTGGGTTTGTAGATAAGTATCTTGCAAATTTGGTTTTGTCGTGGAATATCTTGGTTTCCCCATCTATGGCAATTGAGAGTTTTGCTGGGTATAGTAGTCTTGGCTGAAGTTTGTGTTCTCTTAGGGTCTGCATGAGGTCTGCCCAGGATCTTCTAGCTTTCATGGTCTCAGGTGAGAAGTCTGGTGTAATTCTGATAGGTCTTCCTTTATATGTTACTTGTCCTTTTTCTCTTACTGCCTTTAATATTCTTTCTTTGTTTAGTACATTTGGGGTTTTGATTATTATGTGACAGGAAGTATTTCTGTTCTGGTCCAGTCTATTTGGGGTTCTATAGGCTTCTTGTATATTCATGGGCATCTCTCTCTTTAGGTTGGGGAAATTTTCTTCCATAATGTTGTAGAAGATATTTGCTGGTCCTTTAAGTTGTAGATCTTCATTCTCATCTAGCCCTATAATCCTTAGGTTTGGTCTTCTCATTGTGTCCTGGATTTCCTGAATGTTTTGGGTTACCAGCTTTTTGCATTTTGCATTTTCTTTAATTGTTGAATCCATGGTTCCTATGGTATCTTCAGCATCTGAGATTCTGTCTTCTATCTCTTGTATTCTATTGTTGATATTTGCATCTATGACTCCTGATTTCTTCCCAAGGTTTTCTATCTCCAACATTGTCTCCCTTTGCGATTGCTTAGTTGTTTCTACTTCTGTTTTTAGATTTTGTATGGTTTTGCTCAGATCTTTCAGTTGCTTGTTTGTGTTTTCCTGTAATTCTTTAAGGGATTTTTGTGTTTCCTCTTTTATGACTTCTACTCATTGACCCATGTTCTCTTGTATTTCTTTAGGTGATTTTTGTTTCTCCCCCTTATTGGGATTCATTTTTTGCTCTATATTCTCCTGGATTTCTTTAAGTGATTTTTGTGTCTGCCTTGTATGGGCTTCTAGTTTTTGATCTATTTTCTCCTCTATTACTTTAAGAAATTTATCTAAGTGATCCTCAATCTGCATCTTTACCAGTGATTTTAGATCTGAGTCTTGTTTTTCTGGTGTGTTGAGATATCTGGGATTTAATTGTGTTTGCCTTGCAATGGCTTCTAGCTTTTGATCTATTTTCTCATGTATTACTTTAAGAGATTTATCTAAGTGTTCCTCTATCAGCATCCTGACCAGTGATTTTAGATCTGAGTCTTGTTTTTCTGGTGTTTCGGGGTATCCAATATTTATTGCTGTTGGGGAACTGAGTTCGGATGCCGCCATACTGCCTTGATTTTTGTTAGTAGCGATCTTACGTTTGCCTTTTGCCATCTGGTTAACTCTGGTGTTAGTTGGTCCTGTAGATACTAGCTGGTGCTTGACCCTCCTGTGGGGTTGTAAGGCTATTTCCCAGCGACTGGGATACCTGAATCACTGTCCTGCGGGGGTCTTGCTCACAGATTGCTGACAGGTGGCCTGAGTCCCCCGAGGTCTTAAACTCAGGATATCCCAGGTACTTGGTTCCGCCTGTTGGGCGGCTGCTCTGCACTGCTCCTGCTCAGGGTTTGCTGTCTGATATCCTGTTTCCCCAGGGGTCTTAAAGTTGGGATATCTCAGTTATCTGGTTCCGCCTGCTGGTCCCAAGCTGCTGGGAAGCTGGCTGGGTCCGGTTTCCAGCTTCCCTGCCACCGGCTGGATGGGAGGCTGGTTCCGCCTCCGGCTGGGTCTGGGCACCTGGCACGCTGGCTGATTCCGGCTTCCCCACCACCAGCTGGACGGGAAGCTGCAGGCAATATGGCAGCTGCCTGCAGGGAGCTCGGGGTCCGCCCCGCGAGTGCAGAGTGCAGCCGCTATTCTGTGCCCAACTCCCACTCCAGGCCTGAGTCCCCGAAGGTCTTAAGCTCGGGCTGTCTCGGGTACCTGGTTCCGCCGCCGCCGGCTGGTTCTGAGCACCTGGCACGCTGGCTGACACTCTGGCTTCCCCACCACCAGCTGGACGGGAAGCTGCAGGCAATATGGCAGCTGCCTGCAGGGAGCCAGGCCTTAAGAATCTTAAAGATTCAGTTTCCTCTCCTTCAGAAGTGGTCTTGCAAAATAGAAGGGGATTGGACCTCCTCTTCCTCCAACAGGGAGGGCTATGTGCCGCTCTTAAAGAGGAATGTTGTTTCTACACAGACAAGACAGGGTTAGTTGAAGACAATTTACAAAAAATCAAAGACAGTTTAGAGAAGAGAAAGAAAGAGAACAAAAAGAATCTTGGTATCAAAATTGGTTTTCCACTTCTCCATGGCTTTCCATCTTACTCCCCAGCTTATTGGGACCCTTGATAATATTTCTCCTGCTCATTTCTTTTGGCCCCTGGACCTTTCAAAAGCTAACTCGTTTTGTTAAGTCACAGGAGGATTCAGCCTTTGCCAACAAGCCAGTATTGGTCCATTACCATCAAATGAGCAGGAGAAATATTATCAAGGGTCCCAGTAAGCTGGGGAGTAAGATGGAAAGCCATGGAGAAGTGGAAAACCAATTTTGATACCAAGATTCTTTTTGTTCTCTTGGAGATGCAGGATGGAGATCCCTCTGCCTATGAGGAGCCAATAGGTGCCCGTTCTGCTGGCCTAGGTTTTTCAGTCCTGGCCACAGAGCATAACACTTCCTGCTATAACAAGCTATGGAGACGCCAATGACAGGAGATAGCACAATGCCATATGCCAGGCGCACACCTTTAAGGCTGTAGAGTGACTCCATGATGGGAAAGTAGCATGAGGCCATGGCCCAGAGGCCCTTTCTCAGTAGTGCTGGGCATAGTCCAGAAACCCACTCTGGGGGAGCTGAACATGGATGCACCTCATGAGGCCTAAGACAGAGTCTCTACCCACATACACTTGTGTACAAAGGGGCTGGCTGTGGATGCACATCATGTGGCCTAAGACAGGCTCTCCATCAGTTATACAAAATAGGGGGAGATGTTGGAGGCTGACGCCTAAATTAAGGGGCTGGAGTACAACCATCTTACAAGCATTCCTAAGTCATGTATGCAGCTGATTCATCACCCTCCCTCATCCACTGTTCCAGGAGTCAGCTAATCAATAAGCTGACCAAATATTTAATTACCGGACCCTTATACGGGAACTAGCTAATCAACAAACTGACCTTTACCCAAGCGTCCTCACCCTTGCATTCCGAAGATATTTCACCTGATTGTTTCAGATTTATTACCTTCCTCCGTTCCCCCTCCTTACTGCTTAAAACCCCCTGCCCTCTTTACAATAAACAGACCTTGACAACGATTTTGCTTGGTCTTGCTCCTCTTTCTCACCTGTTCTAATCTTTCAGGCTGGACCCCCTTTGGATCCACGAATAACTGAGTCCCACAGGACAAGACAGATAAACTTAGCAAAGCACCCACGGGAGACACTGGGGACTGTGAGTCTGTGAGAACAGTTACCCTTCTGGATGGTTGAGATGTTAGCTCATCTCTCTACTAAGCAAGGAGACAAGTCAGCAGAGAACGAGGTTTCAGAGGATGCTGAGAATGCAGAGGATGGCTAACTCTGAAGGTTTTGACAGCCGGTCATGAGTTCTTGCTGTGTGGAGGAACTGACCTGGACGGGGAGGTGGGTAAGGAGGGGGAGATTCTGACTCCTGGGGCCTGAAGTCTTGGAGATAGATTCTACTCATAAAAAATGGTTTAAAAGGGGCTGGAGAGATGGCTCAGCAGTTAAGAGCACTGACTGCTCTTCTGAAGGTCCTGAGTTCAATTCCCAGCAACCACATGGAGGCTCACAACCATATGTAAAGAGATCTGTCACCCTTTTCTGGCCTCTTCTGGTGTGTCTGAAGACAGATTAGACATACTAATAAATAAATCTTTAAATGTTTAAAAAATGGTATGTGTTTGTGTATTCGTATGTTCGTGTGTTTGCGCATGCGTGAGTGTGCGTGTACTGGCTCAGAGGCTAAGGACACTGGCTGCACTTCCATGGTTCCTGGGTTCGAGCCCAGCACCCACATGATGGTTCACAACCGTCTATATTCCAGTTCCCTCCTGGGATCCAACCCTCTTCTCTGAGAACATGAGGCACACTAGCGGTGCATGTACACATGCATATGAGAGGGAAGAAGAGACAGAGATGTCTGAGGGAGAACGGTGAGAGGGTTCTCCTTGCTGCCTTGTTGAATGACATCAATCCCTGGATCCTAATGGGATGGGAGAAAACCAACCCTCACAGGTTGACCTCTGACCTGTGACAGCATACCATGGCGAATATGCACCCCCATAAATGTAAATAAACAAGACTGGTGACACATGTTCAAAGCCAGCTTTAGGCAGAGGGTGATGAGAACCCAGACGTTTAGTGAGATCATAATACACAGGCTGAGCCTGTCCATACTACTGCCTCCACGCCCACCCTGAGCTGAGGATTGAAAACCAAACTAAAGCAGCAGTTCTCAACCTTCCTGACACTGCGACCCTTTAATCCAGTTCCTAGTGCTGTGCTGACCCCAACCATAGAATTTTTTTTTCGAGACAGGGTTTCTCTGTGTAGCCCTGCCTGTCCTGGAACTCACTCTGTAGACCAGGCTGGCCTCGAACTCAGAAATCCGCCTGCCTCTGCCTCCCAAGTGCTGGGATTAAAGGTGTGCACCACCACCGCCCAGCAGAAATACTTTTATTGCTATCTCATAGGTGCAATTTTTTTCCTGTTATGAGTCGTAATGTAAATGTCTGATATGAAGGATATCTGATATGCAGCTCCTGTGAGGCCTTTGACCTCCCAACATGGTCATGACCCGCACACAGGTCGAACCACTGATTTAAAGGTTTATGTCTTATTCTTGGGTGCCCCTTCTCCTCCTTCCTCTAATTTATTTATTATTTATTTATTTATTATTTATGTGTGATAGGATGTCACCTTCATTTTCTACATAAACAATTTGAAATTTTATTGTTTTGTTTTGTGCTTGTATCATAGTCCACTAGACCTTTCTCTCCCTCTCCCAAGGCCTCAGCCAGAGCTGAAGAACATGGGCTCTTCGGTGAAGTCACGTGGCTTGAATGATCTCAATGTAAAGCAGATGTTCTAAATTATTTTTTTATTTTTCTGAAAGATTTATTGATTATTTTATATAAGTACACTGTAACTGTCTTTAGACACACCAGAAGAGGGTGTCAGATCTCATTATGAATGGTTGTGAGCCACCATGTGGTTGCTGGGATTTGAACTCAAGACCTCTGGAAGAGCAGTCAGTGCTTTTACCCACTGAGCCATCTCTCCAGCCCCGGCATTCTGAATTCTAACCCTCTGAATTCTTGGAGCCTTTCCCAATGGGCCTGAGGAACGGTGTGAGCAGTAACTGACCAATTCACTTTACAGAAAAACCAGAAGACAGCTTGTCCTAGGATTGACATAATATTTTCCTTGTGAGGCCACTTTTTTTTTTTTTTTTTTTGGAGGCACACATGGGAAGGATTAGAATAGGAAATAAATGTGGTTTTGTTGTTGTTGTTTTTTTCAAGACAGGGTTGTCTAGTGTAGCCCTGGCTATCCTGGAAATCACTGTGTAGGCCAGGCTGCCCTCGAACTTAAGAGATTCACCTGCCTCTGCCTGAGGAGTGCTGGGATTAAAGGCCTGCGCCACCTCCATCACCACCCCAGGCCTCCCCCCACCCTTAATGAAATGACTCAAAGATGTAAGGGTTTGGATGATTCTGTATCTTCAGGATTTAAGCATCAGAGATGGGCTCAGTGGGTGCTGAGCTGGAAGACAGAAGGAGACAGACACATGGTGAGGCAGGAGGAGCCTGGTGACAGTGGATGAGCTGGCATTTCAGTTGTCCTCAGCCTGGAGGCTCTGTAGTACCTTGGAGTGTTACAGATAGAGTTCAGTAAGGCTGGGAAGGCATCAGGGAAGCAGGCAGAGAAGGTGCATTAGGAACCTTTGCTTAGCAGCTGAAGGAGGGAGAGACCAGCGTAGAGGGCACAGAGGTCTGGGAGAGTGTCTGGATCCCACGTGTACTGGGGTCCTGATCTCTGGACTTCCAGGCCGCTCAGCCCCACCAGAGCTTCCGTTAGGGTCAGTTCCTCCTCCCCGAGGGAGGAGAGCAGATCAGGCTGAAGGGGGAAAACACCCTCTTTATCTTGCAGGAAGTTCTGCTCCATGGTGCTTTCAACCTGCAAGGATACAAGGTGTTTGGAAATGAGGAACTGGAAAGTCTTTCTCCCTTCTACCAGAGGCAGGCTGATTACCCTGAGCATCTGGGGACAGAAGACTTTTCTCTAGGTTTAAGGCTGGGACCTGTGAGCATGTTCCCACAGGTTCTAGCAGTCTGTCCCCCGCCCCCCGGCACCCCACCCTTCATCCCCCCCCCCCGCCCTGAACTACCCCAGCATCTGTCACTTTTTCTCACCAGCTTCAGTTGCACTGGTAGGATTTTTTTCTCCAAGGATTTTACTAGAAGCTTCTGTTGGGCTTCACTTAGCACTGGATGGAAAAGCAGAGAAAGAAAAAAACAAAACAAAACAAAAATCAATGTGTTGCTGGTACAGAGGGAACTACAGACTCCAAACAGTGTTACCACACTCTGATCAGTTAATCCATGCATTCACTCATCTATCCATCCACTCATCTGTCCATCTGTCCATCCAGCCATTCCACCCTCCATCTATCCACAGCTGAACCCCTGCTCTATAACATACACCTTTGCTGGCCATTATCTTAAAAAAATTTGTAGGGGCTGGTGAGATAGCTCAGCGGTTAAAAGCACGGATTTGCTCTACCAGAGGTCATGAGTTCAAAACCCAGCAACCACATGGTGGTTCAGTACCATCCCTAATGAGAAACAAATACAAAACCTATGGGCCTGTGCGAGCGGGGCTGGAGCAGGAGAGAGAAGGGAAGGGGGGGGAGTTGTGATTTTTGACTTGGTAAAGTGACACACACCGTTAATCTCAGCATTTTGGAAGGCAGAGGTATATGGACCCTTGTGAGCTCGAGGCCAGATTGTTCTACATAGTGAGTTCCAGGCCAGCCAGGAATACATTGGGAGTCCTCATCTAAAAAACAACAGCCAACTAATCTTTTGATGTACTTTTGGGGGAAGTCGTGTATTTTCATGTGTTTGCTCATGAAATCTCACTTTGTAATCCAGGTTATGTTAGGGATTCTGTACCCAGTGTGGCCTCAGATCTACAGTCATCCTCCTGCCTCAGTTCCCTGAGTTCTGGAATTGTAGGCATGAACGACCTACTACACTGTGACAGCCATAGCTGAGGCTTTTGGGCTTGGCATTTGACAGAAAGTTACACACACACACACACACACACACACACACACACACACAAGTTTTCTTTTTGAGACAGGGTCTCACCGTGTAACTCTGGTTGTCCTGGATGTAGGTCCACTATGTAGACCAGGCTGGCCTTGAAGTAATAGAGATCCTCCTGCCTCTGTCTCTCCAGTGCTGAGATTAAAGGTGTACCTCAGTATGCTTAACTTCCCTGCGACTTGTATGTGTGTATATGTCGTGTGTACACTCACATATGTATGCACATAAGTATGTGTTTAAGCACACTCAGGTGCATGCCATGTGTGTATACTGAGGAAGCCAGTCTCTCCCCCGTGTGCATCTGGGAATCAAACTCAGGTGTCAGGCCTGGTGGCAAACACCTTTACTCACTGAGCCCTTAGGGCCCTTGGACAAAGTAGCAAACATCTCAGCTTATGTCTAAAGGACTCAGAGTTTTTGCATTTGAGTGGAAAAATGTGTCATGCAGAGGGAAGGAGAAAATACAGGCACAAGATCAGAAGAGTAGTGACTCTAAAATTAAAGCTAACAGGCAGGCAAGCTATCAGGCAGCAATATGGAAATGATGAACTTAACCCCATGCAGAAGGTTTGAAAAAAAAGCAGCAAACAATAAAAATAAAAATGGACCAACTGGCTGGGCAGTGGCGGTGCACGCCTGTAATCCCAGCACTTGGGAGGCAGAGGCAGGCAGATTTCTGAGTTCGAGGCCAGCCTGGTCTACAGAGTGAGTTCCAGGACAGCCAGGGCTACAGAGAAGCCCTGTCTCGGAAAAAAAAAAAAAAAAAAGGGTGGGGGGGACCAACTGAAACCCTAGGAATGAAACAGATTTGGTGATGATTTTTTCCTCTCTCTCTCAAGTACCTGAATTGAACTCAGGGACTTGTGCATGTGTGTATATACATACACATACACATACATATATACAGATACGTGCACATACATATACATACACATACATACACATGCATACACATACATACATACATACATATACATACATACATACACATACATATACATACATACACCTACCTACATATACACACACTATTGTCCTATAAGCCACCTGGCACCCACTCATTCATTCGTTTGGGAACTCACTCACACCATTTACTCTTACAGCAGAAAGAAACCCATCTGACTCACATCTCACTCACCTGTCAGAGCCCCTAGGAAGTAGAGGACGGCATCCATAGCATCCTTTGACAGCAGGACATCTTTGGGGAGTGCTTCCAGGGTCACTTCGTGTCCCTTGTCTAGAGCTCCTGCAAGCTGTTAGGAAAACTGGGTGACTAATATTTCCGGCAAAGGTCTAACCTAGCACTTGGGACACCGTAATCTCTGAGCCGAAGCTGACTCTCTCCCATTTCCTGTTTTTGATTTTGTGTGTGTGTGTGTGTGTGTGTGTGTGTGTGTGTGTGAATGTGTGTGGCCAGGTCCTAGAAAGTGCTGGACAATAGTAGGCTCCTTGGTCTCTGCGTTTTGAGCTCTGGAAGGTTCAAGCTGTTATCCAGCAGAGGGCGCCATAGGCTTGTGCTTACCCTCTGGCCGTCAGAGGGCGCTCACCACTTCCGGAACCCTGTACTGATGCTCTTTTGTAGGGACAGTGGGCCAGTGAGGAGCAGCAGGGGTGCACTTGGGCAGCCTTGGGAAGGATATCTGCTATGTATTCCGCAGCCTTTGGTCACTGTGCCATTGTCAGTTCCCCTCCCCATCTGCAATGGCCGCCACCACCCACACTCCCCTTCCTCCATACTTCCTGTGTTCTGGGCTCTCACCGTCTGCTCCAGGTCCTGGAGCTCTTTCTTCTTTCCTAGGAGATAGCTGAGGGAAGTGAGTAGGGAGCTTCGCCCCACTGGACTCAACTTCTCCACTTCCTGAGTCTCTCGCTTAACCTCTTCCTTCAGTGTCTTGAAGTCTTCGTGCATCTCCCCTAGGGGCACAGTTAATGTGGCAGGCACCCCTTCATCTGGTGCCCTCTCACCCTGAACATGCATTCTGTAGGGTCCCTGACACCTTCCTCAGACCCAGTGCCCTGCTTCCAGCTTGAATCTGACTTTTCCTCTTTACCAAGGGGTGTGCTTAGGAAGTTATGCTAAAGCTTTGTAATGAAGGATGGAGCAAAAACGTGGGCTAGACCCCCTGCCTTCGACTATGACAGTTCACCACACTACCGTTAGCACAACCGTCCCATACCCCAGGATTCATCTTTTTCCTGTGACAGTTGATTTCTGGTTTCAACTACTCCGCCCAGACCTTTGGAGGAAGGATGTTTCCCCTTCTTTTGAGTCTGTGGACAAACAATGGCTTGACAGCTTGATGAGGGCGGACAGGAATTGTCATAGGGAGCAGTGGGTCTGCACCCAGGGGTAGCTGCGAGCTGCAGCCTGCCTGTTTAGTGGCTGGAATCCTAAAAGTGCATCTAGTTTGTGTTGGTCATTGGTCGCAGTGGCTTTCTGTAAATGGCTCTAACCCCAGGACCCAGGGCAGCCCCCCACCCCACCCCCCGGTCCCCCGCATTTCCCTTCCTTTCCCTTCCACTCTAATGCTTCTCCCCCTACCTGTGTAGCAACGTCTTGAAAAAATTCATAAAGTTCCTTACCAACATCAGATGCCTGGATCACTGAGAAAATAAGAGGCAAACAGTCAGATAAGAACACAGTCCTTCAGAATGGCAGCCACTCCTAGGGAGCCCGAGAGAGCACCGCCACTCTGAGATCCCAGAATCCTTTTCTTCCAGTCCCAGGAGGCACAAATGGACTGGATGAACAGATAAAGGGGCTGGAAAGACTGGAGATATGGCTCAGAGGTTAAGAGCACTGACTGCTCTTCCAGAGGTCCTGAGTTCAATTCCCAGCTTCCACACGGCTCATAACCATCTGTAATGGGATCTAATGCCCTCTTTCCATGTGTTTGAAGACAGTTACAGTGTACTCACATAAATGAAGTAAATAAGGAAGGAGGGGGGGAGGAGGAGGAGGAGGAGGAGGAGGAGGAGGAGGAGGAGGAGGAAGAAGAAGAAGAAGAAGAAGAAGAAGAAGAAGAAGAAGAACTGATACAATGTGACAAGGGCACTCAGGCTGACCTGGTGTCACCCAGCAGCCTGGTGACTCAGTACCAGCTGCTCTAGTTCCTGGCAGCAGATACATGTGGAACAGGTTGCAGCAACCCGAGGCCCTTGACAACACAGGTCTGGGGCAGCAGATCTCCTGCCCATCTCTCCTTTCTATTGTTTTTATTGGAATGTCTTATTCTTATCCTAACTTCTTATTGGAAGTTCTGCTGTAGTGGAGGGACAGCTGTTTGCTGGGATCTGTCCTACTATCTTCCAGGTCAGTCCCATGGAGGAGGGAGGAAGACTAAGGTTTTGAACTTGAGTCAAGAACGTTGTGAAACAAAAGGAACACTTACGTATGAACTTCCCTTCTCCTGGCTTTCCTGAAAACACAAAAAGAACATCTGTTATGACAAACTCTTTGCTGCCTTTCGCTAAAGCCACGGCCAAGACAGCCCCATGGCAGCATATGTAAACACAGGGGCTGGAGAGATGGCTCAGCAGTTAAGAGCACTGACTGCTCTTCCAGAGGTCCTGAGTACAAGTCCCAGCAACCACATGGTGACTCACAACCATCAGTAACAAGATCTGATGCCCTCTTCTGGGGTATCTGAAGACAGCTACTGTGTACTTACATATAAATAAATAAATAAATCTTGGGGGGAAAAAAGAGAAGAAAACACAGAGGTTCTGAGAGCATGCCCACCTATGCAACTTTGGAACACGCCCTGTCTCCAAATTGCTCTGTTTCTGGCTGTACTTTGGTCCCTGTCTCTTTCTTCTATCTGGGCAGTGTTTATATCTCATACCTCTATCTGGAAACAAGAGCAGATGCTCTCGGAGGTAGATTATAGTAGCTGCTGCTCCTATTTTAGGGTGGGAGACTTTACCAGATAACATCGGGGCAGGAGACGTGGGGAACCTGTGACCCGTGCACCTACCTCCGGGAGGGAAGGTTGGCATGCTGTCATCGCAGATGTGTGGAATGTCTGTAAGGGACAAGAGAAGGCACGAGTAACTCATTACCAGCTTGCCACACCCTTCCTTCTCCAGTCTCAAACCCAAAGCTTCTCAAATGGCCCATCTAATTCTTTACCCCTTTAGTGCTGGAAGCACACGCCTACAATAGAAGCCCCACCCCCATTACCAATCCGGTGCTGGTGTCAGGATCTGTGTCCTCCTTGGGCTTCCTGAGGTCAGAGGCTGTGCTCATTGGCTTTTGGTCACTCCCCACAGCTTCCCCAGAGACACCTGGTACTCAGGTCTCCTTCACCCAGAACAACCTTTGTTCTGTCTCCAGCAATGGGCAATATAAGATGCTGTCTGCCCTCCCCTCCCCCACATTGCAAGAGAGGCCCAGGATGCCACTGCACGGATGTAGGCTGCCCTTGTCTTGCGGCAAGAACATGCTGGGCTATGCTCACCCCACTCGTCTTTCCCATTGACCATCAGTTGTCTCACTCTGTAGGCCAGGACACAGCCCTTGGGGATGGTTACAGCCTCCTTGTGGTTCACGGATCCCTAAGGTGACATGAGGAGAATCTGTGAGTTCTCTGAGATGCATTAGGAGAAGGGGCAGAATGCAGGGACAGGGCTAGGTCTGACAGTCTTTGCAGATACAAGCAGTTGGAAAGCCTCCAGTAGGATCTCCAGTTGTCTTCCTCTGTGCTCTGAACTTGGAGCCCTTGAAGCCTTCCCATTCATTTCTTTTTTAAAAAAATTGTGTGTGTGTGTGTGTGTGTATACATATTCATTTATTTTATGTATATGAGTACACTGTAGATGTCTTCAGACACACCAGAAGAGGGTATCGGATTCCATTAGAGATGGTTGTGAGCCACCATGTGGTTACTGGGAATTGTCCTCAGTACCTCTAGAAAAGCAGTCAGTGCTCTTAACTGCTGAGCCATCTCTCCAGCCCCCTTCCCATCCATTTCTAGTGATCACCCCCTACCGAGCGATGCCTGTTTCTGGATTGGACAGCACTAGGGAACTGGACAGACCTGCTCTAGCACCCGCCTGTGTATCATCCTGCCCCACATCCCGGGTTCCTCCTTCCTCGACACCAGCTGCCCCATTCTTATCTCACTCAGGAAGTCTTTCTTTGGCTCTGCCCTGGCTCCCAATCCCATCCCATTCCTCTTGGACACACTCACCAGATAGATGTAGAGATTATAAGAGATGCACTTATTTCTACTGGGCTTTGACTGTGTGACTCAGCTATAAGTAAGGACTTTCTGAGAGCAGGAAACAGCCCTCATCCTGGGGTCTTACCAAGTAGCCCAGACTGACCTTGAACCTGTGATCCTCCTGCCTCTGCCGTCAGAGTGCTGGGATTACTGGTGTGTACCATTATACCAGGCAGGAGTTCTGCTTTTCAGCTTTGGCAGGAGAATGGGGGAGGGGTGAGGACAAAACCTACAGCACTTAACCTATTCTATATTGTCCGTGGCATGTGGAGACCTGCCCTGCTGGGTACCGCAGAGCAAAGGATGGTGTGTGTGGTCTATCTCCGTCTCGGTCTCCTTCTATCTGTGTCTGTGTATAGCAAACCTGTAGTCCCAGTGGAGCAAAGAAGGGGAGAGAGAAGCAGCCTTCTGCCTTGCCAGCTCGCTCCAGAGTGACTTCCTGCACGGTTTCCACCACCTCCATCACCACGTACAGGTTCTCCCCACGTTCCCACATCTCCTTCAGGAACGGGTGGTCTGCTGACAGTTTCCTAAGGCAGGAAAAGCAGGAAGACACCACACTCAGCGTTTCCTCATCAGGGCCACCACCTGTGCTTTTAGTATTTTATTTTTGAGACAGGGTCCCGCTGTACAGCCTTGGCTGGCTGTGCAGGCCAGGCTGGCCCTGAACTGACAGAGATCACCTGCCTTTGCCTCTCAAGCCCTGGGATTAAATGTGTGTGCCAGTATGCCCCGCAGTGTCTGCTTTTTTTTTTTTTTTTTTTTTTTTTTTTTTTTTTTTTGAGACAGGGTTTCTCTGTGTAGCCCTGGCTGTCCTGGAACTCACTCTGTAGACCAGGCTGAAATCCACCTGCCTCTGCCTCCCAAGTGCTGGGATTAAAGGCATGTGCCACCACTGCCCAGCCAGTGTCTACTTTCATAAGCTGTCAGTCCTAGACAGTAAGGTGCCAGGGAAGCAACGAGGGCTCAGCTCAGGCCACAGTGCAAACTCAGAGTTCTGCTTCCTGGCAGGGCAGCTGCTTTGAGTCTGAGTTGCCTCATCTATAAAACAGAGATGACGCCAGCTCTCTCCTGGGGCGCTGAGATAAACTGTGCAAACAGCTGGAGGCTCATCACCTGGCACTTCCTCCTCCCCTTTGCTTCCGTCTGAAAACGTGCCTCAGTCCTGCTGTTGTTCCGGAATACTCCCTCAAATCACCGCCCTAATTCTCTCCTTCACCTACTGGCAAATGTCTCAATAGGGGAGGCACGTGTGAGTCTTCACAACCCATCGGAATCTCACACTACAGAAACGACAATGACCCCACACACACACACTCACTAAACTGTGTGATCCCCCTAAATGAGGACCACACGGGCTCTTCTGTCCTCCTGGGCTTTCCTGTCACATCTTAGCTTCCAATTACACACTGCTTCTGCTCCTGTCTTTCTGGCTCCTAAACCATGAACATACCATCTCACTTCCCATTCCAGTTGATTTGGAAACTTAGTATTTTATGTCCTCTGATATTTTGGTGTGTGTGTGTGTGTGTGTGTGTGTGTGTGTGTGTGAGAGAGAGAGAGAGAGAGAGAGAGAGAGAGAGAGTGTGTTCTCACAAGTGTGTGTCTGTGTATGATATGTGTGTGTGTTTGTGTGTGTGTGCATGAGTGTGTGTTGGGAGTGTGCAGAAGAAAGCATCAGATCCCCTGGAGCTGGGGTTACAGGTGCTTGTGCTCACTAATGTGTGAGAACTGGGAACTGCACTTGGGTCCTCTGCAAAAGCAGCAAGTGCTCTCAGCCACTGAGCCACCTCTCCAGTCCCTGACATTCTGCTTTTCTGCCTCCTCTTTCTAAGCGTTCTCCAACTTCCTTACCCCAACCTGATCCCCCACATGTGCATCTGTACCCTGACCTCTCTGAGCTTCCAGCTCCTCTCCCTGCTACCTGGTGAACAGTCTCAGGTGGCTCTCCAGCTGTGCCACAAAAGGAGCTGACGACTGTCCCCACATTACTACCTGGCACTGGTATTCCTGTTTGTCACCTTTAATGTCTTGTAATGACACATCCTAGGTCAAGACTCAGTCAGTCATCATTAACAAATCTGTCGCCCTGCAGTCAGCTGCTGAGTTTAACCCACTCCATCATCCTTTGTAATAGACCTGGTGCCACTCCTCCCTAATCCCGGCCACGCCCCCTAATTCCGGCCACGCCTCCCAGCTCACATCCTCATTTTATTTCTCTGAAAGACAGCAGGACAGTGTGTTTCTGTCCACCTTCCTCTCTCTAATGCACTTCCTCCATCGGTCAGGTCAGTCAGGACACACCAGAGCAGCATCGGGGAGTCGGGCTCTCCCTGGTGTCTGCTGGTTGGGCTCCTTGACCTGTTTCTGGCTCCACCTGCTCTGGGGTCTTCCCTCCATCTGTCCCTCCTTTGCATCTGCACACTGGCTAGTTCATGGTTCCTACTGGATGTGAGACATCTCACCTGCATGCCTCTGTAAGGCCCTTCTCCTTTCCCTGCAAGACCAATTTATACCCCTCATTCAAGGCTAAATCCAAGACCCCTGCCATGTGAGGATTTGCCTCACGTCCCCAGCCAGAAGCCCCTCCCTTGCTGCAAGTCCAGCCGAATGCTTGCCATGGCCTATTGCTTCCTGCATTGGGGAGCTACACTTTTGTTCTTGGTTTTTCAAGACAGGGTTTCTCTGTGTAGCCCAGGCTGTCCAGGAATTCACTCTGTAGACCAGGCTGGCCTCAAACTCAGAGATCCTCCTCCATCTGCCTCCCAAGAGTTGGGATTAAAGGGGTGTGCCACCACTGCCCGGCTGAATAATTACTCTTGGGAATTGGACTCAGGACCTCTGGAAGAACAGCCAGAGCTCTTAAACCTTTGGGCCATCTCTCCAGCCCTGGATAATTACTCTTACATGGGAGTTTTCACCTTCCTACACCTCAAGGTTCTTGGATGTAGACATTCTAGGTACACCAGCACATAGTAGGGTGCTTTACACTCAGTGCGAACTCTGTAAATGCTTACTGGGTGACTTGTCAAACAATCAAGCCTTTTCTTCCCCTTCCGGCCCCTCAAGGCCTCACCTGCTTCTTCCAACCACTACTTAATTGTTTAAAAGTCAGGTCACCGGTCAAGCCAGGCCATTGCCAGAGCCTTGTGTGAACATCGGTCCTGCCACACCCCTTGTCTGCTGGGACAGTGTTCCCTAGGTGTGTGGATGGAGCCAGTCTGAAGCTTGTTTTGTGGGAGCAGAGCGTTGGACACAGTCTCTGTAAGGAACAGTTACTATAAACTTCTGACTTTTCCATTGCATTTCAGTCTTCAGGTTGAAGGAACTTTAGGACTTGTTCTCTGTTCCCATCTCGCTATAGCAAAGAAAACTGAGGTTCCTCACCACAGAGCTCTTTTCCCACCCACGGGAGAATTCTCTTCAGGGATTGGTAAAGGTCAGGGGGCGGGGTCTACCCTTCCACCTGTGACTGAAAGCATCATCAGTACACTGCCCAACCGCATCCTGGCAGCCCCTCGGCCAGTCATCTCTCACCTCTCCTTGTGCAAGTTCTCCAGAGCCGTGGGAGCCACGCTGAGCGTCTGCACCTCCAGTGTGCTGCTTCGTGACAGGCCGGCGGTCCCCTTCACCTTCACTGTCTTTGGCACGTCCACATCTCCCTCCACCCGGGCATCCAGCATATTCTTGAAACTAAAGTTCCCACTGTCTGTTGGGTCTGTGGGAGTGAAAAGACAGAAGGAGCTGAGCTGGGAAGCACCCTACTTGTCAGCACCCCTAGAGAGAACTTTGGGGCTTGGCCACACCTAACCATATCAGGGGAAGAGCTTGAGAATCTTCCTTATGGCCCAGGTGGCTAGCCTTAGTCCGACAGGGTCCTTCAGAGCCCAGCCCTGCCTGAGAGGCTGACCTGCCGGGGAGCTGCCAGGCTCCAGCACATCCAGGAGAGTATAGTCGGTGCGGACATAGCGGGCTCCCCAGAACAGTGTGCTCTTCCTCTTCCTCAGCACCAAGCAGAAGGGATGGAAGCGTTTGAAGTCGATGAGGCTGTCCAGGGGTGTCAGATCCCCTCGAGGGTTCAGCTGTCTAGCCAGGGAACGGGTGACATTCTCAAACATAGTCATTGTCTCTGTGGAGAAAAAGATGGATGCTGGGCAGTAGTGGCACACGCCTTTAATCCCAGCACTTGGCAGAGGCAGGCGAATTTCTGAGTTCGAGGCCAGCCTGGTCTACAGAGTGAGTTCCAGGACAGCCAGGGCTACGTAGAGAAAACTTGTCTTGAAAATACCGAGAAGCCGGGTGGTGGTGGCACATTCCTGTAATCCCAGCACTCTGGGAGGCAGAGGCAGGCGGATTACTGAGTTTGAGGCCAGCATGGTCTACAGAGTGAGTTCCAGGACAGCCAGGGCTACACAGAGAAACCCTTTCTCGAAAAAAAATCAAAACCAAAACAAAACAGAAAGAAAGAAAGAAAGAAAGAAAGAAAGAAAGAAAGAAAGGAAGGAAGGAAGGAAGGAAGGAAGGAAGAAAAGTAAATACCGAGAAAGAGAGAGACAGAGAAGAGACAGAGGCAAACAGAGAGACAGAGACAGACAAAGAGACAGAGACAGAGAGATGTCAAGGTAACTGCAGCGATTGTCCAGACTTTGTAGAGAGGTTGTCACCAGGCTTCACTCCTAAGACCTGGGGAAGAGAGTGAGGGCTGCCTGCAAGTTGGATTTCATAGGAGTCCAAGGAGTCCATCTTTTGTGATGGACAATTTCTGAGCTCTAGAGTTCACACTGCCGGCACAAGATGCCAGCCCTCCCCTTTGCCAAGGGCTTCTGTCCTCATTCCATGTTCATGTCTTCACAGCCACAGCACCCGGCTAGAGTATGTCATCAGCAGGGGAAATGAGACTTCCTCTCACACTAAGGGACAGTCGAACCTAGGACCTCGGGACACTAGGGACAGGAAACAACCACCACCTGGGCAGTCAGAGCTGGGCAGCTTCCCCAGTCGCCCTTTCCTGGACAAGGTACACTTGCTCGGACCCTGCCCTTCCCTCCCACCCTCCTAGCAGCGTGGCTGTGAGCAGGCGGGTCTCTCAGTCCCTCTCTCCCGCTCAGTTCTTTATGTTTGTTAGTTCTGATTACGATATATCCCTTCCAATAGAAATAATTCATATTCATCAATAAGATGTGCCTTAGGTCACCTGCTCACACCTTTACACCTTTGGGCACTTTGGTGACTCTGCCTGTATTCCCAGGACACCTTGTATATCTGCTTCTGAAACACCTGCTAATTCATCTTGTTACCGAGACTGCCTGTTCACCTGCCTGCCTTGCCTTCTCAACTGTGACTTCCCAGAGGGCAGGAAAGGGGCCTTAGTCACCTCTCCAGCATCAGCACCAGGCACCATGTCTGGACAGAAGGATAGAAAGAGTGACTGTGGTCCTGAGAGACGTGCTGTGGGGAGAGGGTCCAAGAGGATGTGGAACCTGCAAGGACCAGAAGTTTAACATCTTAGTCTGTCTTTGAAGTTGAGGTATCTTGCCTGGGCATCCAGGAGACACGCCCAGATTTTTCTGGAGGGTGGAAGAGGTCAGACACCCCAGCTAGCCTCCCTGGGCCTCCCCTGTCTGTTGGACTTGACAGAGCCAGGGAATCAGGAGGTGCACCCACAGATGTGTGGGCTATCCTGCCGTCTACATTGTACTACTCTTCAGTCCTTGTTCCTGGAAGACTTGGGATGGCATATGTCCCTCCAGAGACCAACTGAGTGTACCTACAAGTACCTATCCTTCACCAGAGAGGCACTCACAGGCTACCCTCTCCTCTCTAAGGTCTACCATGATTCTTAGCCAAATGAAATCCATGGAGAGTTTATGACCATGATAAAGGACAAGAAATCCCATGCCCGTTGGCCCCAACCTTTCCCCTAGATCCCCAGACTGTCCCCTGCCTTCTCAGCTTCTCCCTCGGTCTTACCAGGGAGGGAGTGATGCTGGGTCCTGTCCGGCAGCGGGTGTGTGGTAAGGAAGCAGCGCCTGTTCTGTCTATAGGATGAGAGAAGACTGACTGTCCCTTACCAGGACTGGCTGCTTTATGTCTCCGTGGAGGCTGGAGGCGGGGATGTAGGCTCCCACAGACCCTGCCTGCCTCAATGACCCACCCCTTTTTGTTCCACTTCCAGGAGAACAGCATCAACCTGTTTGAAGTGCTCCACCCCAGTCCTTGGCCCTAGTCTCCTAAGAGATGAGGGGGCGGGCAGGAAGATGCCAGGCAGGTGTCTGTGTAGCTGGGGCAGAGACGGAAAGACGTGGTGACTGAAAGTTTGCTTGTGGACTTTGGGGATCACGGAGGGCAGTAGGAATTAGGTGTGTGTGTGTGTGTGTGTGTGTGTGTGTACTCACACATGCGTGTGAATGTGTGCAGGAGTGATATGGGGTGGATCTCTGCTCTGGTGTCTTTATGACCATCTGAGGCCTTGTGGGAATGATAAGTGATAAGAAATCCTGCATGTCCAGGGACTACAGGCAGCAGAGCAGCTGAGAATCTGCCCTTCATCTTTGTGGGCATCAGCCTGATGATTCCCACCTCTCTCTACTGTACACGTGTATTGGCTACACAAGCAGAGCTTGGTACCAGAACACACAGGAGGCAGGATAGCGTGAGCTCAAATGGCCTTCCATGACTCTGAAGCATCTCTGCTTCTCTAAGGATATGGAATATCTATGTGCACACACAGAGGTGGATCCCAGCGGTGTGATGACAGACAGCCCAGGGTGCATGCTGTGGGCGTTCACCTGTCTCCCTGTAGGTTATTCAGGAACCTTCCTTCCTTCCTTCCTTCCTTCCTTCCTTCCTTCCTTCCTTCCTTTCTTTCATGTATTTGAGTACACCTTAGCTGTCTTCAGACACATACCAGAAGAAGAAGTCATCAGATACCATTACAAATGGTTGTGAGCCACCGTGTGGTTGCTGGGACTTGAACTCAGGACTTCTGGAAGAGTAGTCAGTACTCTTAACCACCGAGCCATCTCTCCAGACCCCACACACACACACCCAACTACCTTTCTCTAGTCCCTGCTTGGAAACCATTTAAAAGAGGATTCTACACACACGGGCAGGTTCCTAGATTGCAAATCATGTGATCTGCCAGGCCCTATGAAGAATCAGGTTCCTGGAGATTTCTTTAGTGGCTGCTGGGAAGATGGAAGAGTCTCACTCACACTTCACGAAACATCTTTAAAACTTTATTACTCTACTTTCTCAAAGCCTCCTTCCATCTTTGCCCCGCCTCTCTGGTCCCCACCGCTCATCCCTTTTCCTGCCTCCATTCCCACCCACTTCTTGCCTTTCTGGCACAGCTCTCAGCCCCGTAGACAGCTCTAGCTGTTTGCTGTTGGGTGTCCATCTCCCTTAGGAGAGTCGGAGTGGAGGGCTGGGTGTGTGGGATGGTTTTGTTATGTGAGCACACATGTGCAGAAATGTGGTGTGTGTGTGTGTGTGTGTGTGTGTGTGTGTGTGTTATACAGCTCTGTTTTCCCTGTCCCCCTAGATTTCTGCCTCTGTCTCTGTTTCTTTAAACCATTATACCGTAGGGCATCTGAGCTAGTGTATATAATGTGGGGGTTGGGCAAACACCTATCTTTTAATTAGCTCTGGGAAGGTGGCCCAACTGACCATTACCTGGGTCAGACATTTGGGAGTCTCTTCCTGGAGTGCACCCTCCCCCGGTGTCTGCTGACCAAGGCTTCTTTCTCGCTCATCCTTGGAAGATCTATGGAGCAGCAGCTGAGCGAAGTCACACATGCGTCTGTTTTCCATGAAAACCCCCAAATCACCCTGTCAGTTCTTTCCTCTGACCTCGCTCTGGGTTCTTTCATTTCTCTATCCGTCCTTCCTCCATGCAGATCTCTCTCCAGCCTCTTGTCATTCTCCTTGTCCTGCCTCCACCTCCTTTCTGTCTTATTGTTCCATGTCCCCAGACTGAGTAATGGGATTCTAAGCTCTGGGCTTAAAGATCTCAAAGAAGGAAGGAGGAGGAAATGAGACTCTGCTCAGGTCCGTCCCTGGGCTGTCGGCCTTCACAAGCAGATGCCCTGGCCTGTTTCCATCCCAGACCTTTTCCTTGGAATTTACCTGTTGTCAGAGCTGGTGTGTGTTTGTGTGTGTGTGTGTGTGTGTGTGTGAGAGAGAGAGAGAGAGAGAGAGAGAGAGAAAGAAAGAGAGAGAGAGAATGTGTGAGTGTGTGTGTATGTGGTGTGTGTGAGAGACAGAAAGAGAGTTTGTGTGTGTGATGTCTGTGTGTGAGTGTGTATGTGTATGTGTGTATGTGTGTGTGAGAGAGAGAATGTGTGAGTGTGCATGTGTGTGTATGTGTGTGAGAGACAGAGAGAAAGAGAGTTTGTGTGTGTGATGTGTGTGTATGTGTGTGAGAGAGAATGTGTGAGTGTGCGTGTGAGTGTGATGTGACTATGTGTGTGTGTTGTGGATAGTTACACATGTCATGATGCACTTGTGAAAGTCAGAAAACAACTTTGGAGTCAAGTATCTTTTTCCACTTTTTTTTTTTTTTTTTTTTTTGGTTTTTTGAGACAGGGTTTCTCTGTGTAGCCCCGGCTGTCCTGGAACTCAGAAATCTGCCTGCTTCTGCCTCCCAAGTGCTGGGATTACAGGCGTGCGCCACCACCGCCCGGCTCTTTTTCCACCTTTATATAGGGTTCAGAAAGTGAACTCAGGTCATCCGGTTTACTTAGCAAGTACTTTTATTTTCTGAGCCTCTCTTATGTGCAGGAGAATATAGGTAAGAATTTAAATTACATTTGAAAAAAATATGTATTATATATACATATACACACATACACACACATATATGAATTTGACTAATCCATGAGAATTCTGTGTGTGTGTGTGTGTGTGTGTGTGTGTTGAATCTGTGTTGCCAAGGGTAACCTTGAACACACAATCCTCTTGCCTCAACCTCTTGAGTTTTGGGCTTATACTTGAGCTGGCTACAACTAGCTCCATAAGAACTTTAACATTCTTGTTTTATTTATTTTCATTTTATATGTATGAGTGTTTGCTTGCACATATGTAAGTGCACATATGCAAGAAGACAGTATCAGAGCCCCTGGATCTGCAGTTATAGGTAGTTAGGGGCCACCATGTGGGTGTTGGAAAATAAACCCAGGTCCTCTGCAGGAACAGCCAATGCTTGCTTGCTTATTTATTTGTATTTTATGTATGTGAGTACACTTTCACTCTCTTCAGACACACCAGAAGAGGGCATAGGATCCCATCATAGATGGCTGTGAGCCACCATGTAGCTGCTGGGAATTGAACTCAGGTCCTCTGGAAGGGCAGTCAGTGCTCTTAACCACTGAGCCATCTCTCCAGCCCTTATTTATTTTGCTAGCTTTTTCAAGACAGAATTTCTCTGTGTAGCCCTGGCTGTCCTGAAATTTGCTCTGTGGACCAGGCTGGCCTTGGTTTTTAATTATGTATATGTGTGCAGGTGGATGCACGTGAATGTAGGTACCTATGGAGGCCAGGAGTGTGGGGTCCCTAACATGAACTGAGCCATCTTCCAGCTCCTGTAAGAATTTCAGAGATCAGGCAAGACAGCTGAGGGAGGGAGAGGATAAAATAGAAAAACAAATAAACCAGAAAACTTTTGAAGTCAATTACAGTGGCTGAACGCCAAACAGAAAACTGTTGTGGTCTTGGTGCTACGGTTGGTGGCAGGCTTTGATCTTTACCTCCCTCTGGTGGTCAATCTATGTAAGTGCTAGCAGATGCTCATCCCTGATTCTCTGACTCTATGCATAGTGTGTGTGTGTGTGTGTGTGTGTGTGTGTGTGTGTGTGCAACATGGAAATGAGAAAAGGAGTTAGTCCCACGGCCTCATGCCTCTTTCTGTCACAGAGCTCTCCGAGGAGGACCAGCTCAGACACCAGGACAAAGCTTTCTTTCCTTAAGTTGCTTTTCTTTTTATTGGTGCTGACTTTCCCCCAGGAAGGGACCAGCACAAGGAACAGAAGGCAGACAGAGTCTGCCTGGATGGGAGTCGCTGATCCTGGCGAGAAATGGGGAACTCTGGTGTCTGGGAGTCAGGGGACAGAGAAGGTTCTGAAATACAGGAGACGGAGAATGCTGTTGGGCTGTCGGGTGGCCAGAGCAGCTGAGGGCAGCGACCCCTCACACAGACACATTCCCAGACTTTCTCTCCCACACTGGAGGCTCAGGATCTCAGCTTGCTTCTGTACCTCTCCTTCCCTCCCTCCCCTCCCCTCTTCCTTTTCTCTCCCCACCCTGTGTCTCTCTACTCCTCTCCTCTCCTCTCCTCTCCTCTCCCCTTGATATATCGTTCCAGCTGGCCCCAAACTCCCGACTCCCATGCCTCGGCCACTTGGGTGCTGGGATTATAGTACCCCACCACACCGGCCTGCTGCTGTTTTCCCTCTTTTCTTTTCTTTTCTTTTCTTTTCTTTTCTTTTCTTTTCTTTTCCTCTCCTTTCCTTTCCTTTCTTTTCTTTTCTCTCCTCTCTCCTCTCCCCTTCCCTCTCCCTTCCCCATCTGACACTCTGATAGAAACACAGAGATTGCTGTCAGCATCAGTACCAACTCCTAGAACCCTCTCTGGATGGCCCCCAGGACCTTCCTCAGCACCCGAGGGTGTGGCAGTGATGGGTGTCAGAGCTCCTTGTTCACCACGTGGCTGGTGGGAGAGGCACAGCCTCCTCAGCCAGGATTGCTAGGCCTGGCCACCGAGACATAGCTTCAAGAGCCTTGCTGAGGAGACCGGGTCCCAGCCTAGGAGAGCTTGGAACCCAAACTCCCTCAGGCTCCCCTTTTCCTAAGCACAGTTGCAATAGGATGAAACATCTGAAGAGTGGCTATTGTTGGCCCGTGCACGAAATGGAGAAATACTAGGGATTACAGAGCTATGACAAGGCTCTTGGCTTTGGGTATAGAGAAGCTTGTGTGTGTGTGTGTGTGTGTGTGTGTGTGGTGTATGTGTGTATATGTGTGTGTGTTGTTTGGGTTTGTTTGCTTGCTTGCTTGTTTTTAGATGGGGTCTCATGTAGCTTAGTCTGGCCTCAAACTGTCTATGTAGCTGAGGCTAGCCTTGAACTGCTGATCCTCCTTCCTCAGCCTCGTGAGTTCTGGGATTACAGTCGTTTGCCATCACAACCAGCTGTTTGCCCATCTGTAAAGGCCAGGAAAAAGATCCCATCAGGACTATTACCAACTCCTCCTCCAGAGGACCTTGAGCATGCAGACATGAGGGTGGAAGGAACTTGCTACTACCTGGAAGAAATTCTGGCCTAGGATGGCTTCCACCTGACCAGGAGAGAAAGCCAAACAAAACAAATGAACAACAACAACAACAACAACTACTACCCTTTACACAAACACCTTGCAGTTAGTGTAATGATTTGCAGTTAGAGTCATCGATTTCAGAGGTGACCCTAAGCAAAAATCTTAAAATTCAGCTTCACCCTTATTCTCAATGACCCTCTCCAGGCTGTGAGCGCTAGGGGTGAGGAGAACCAGGCAAGGATTAGAACCCAAAGACCTAAGTTCAGGTTGGAAGCCTGTGGGGAGCCTGTGGGTGGCCCTGAAGTACACCATGCAATTTGAGCGTTCAGGATGCATCCGTGACAGCTAGATGACCTCAAAGACAATTTTGTCCTCGTGTAATCTCAGGCTTACTCTGTATCACCAGGGGCCATGCTGGTCTGTCAGGTCTCTGACTTCAGGGGTGTGGCCAACAGCTGCTCCTCCTCTGAGTCCTACAGAGAGGAGAGGAGAGGAGGGTGTGCCCTGCCTTCAGGAAGTGGGGCTTGTCAGAGTTGGAGCTGCTAAAGAGGTGTGTGTGTGTGTGTGTGTGTGTGTGTGTGTGGAAGGGATTGTTCCTCTTTTTGTGTTGAAAATGAGTATGGGGGAGGGGAGGTAGATGTGTCTGTACCTTTGTCTTTTTCTTGGAGGAGCACACAACAAAGTTTGTACCTTGCGTGTCTTCCCTGTGGCTTGGTGCTAGGGATGGCTTCACAAGCATGCATCCTGTGTGCTGGCAACAGGCACTATGCGAGCTTTAATGCTGAACTGGGGCCATCTTTAATAATAAAAAAAAATTACTTATTTATTTGATATTTTTATTTATTTATTTTGAAACTACATAGCCTTAGTTATCCTGGAACCAGCCCATAGAGCAGGCTAGTCTCGAACTCACTGCCTCTGCCTCCTGAGTGCTGGGATTAAAGGCTGTGCTGGAACTCACTCTATAGACCAGGCTGGCCTCAAACTCAGAGATTCACCTGCCTCTGTCTCCCCTCCTGAGTGCTGGGATTAAAGTCGTGGGCTACCACCACGCGGCCATTTTGATTTTATTTCATTTCTTTTTATTTCTTGTATGAGTGTGCACCACATGCATGCAGTGCTCATGGAGGTCAGAAGAGGGCGTCAGATCCCCTAGGATTGGAGTTGTGGACAGTTGTGAGCTGTTACAAGGGTGCTGGGAATTAAAGCCTGGGTCCTCGGCTGAGCCAGCTCTCTAACCTAATTATTTTTATTTTTGAACAAGTAACTCTGCACTTCTTTTTGCACTAAGACCTACAAATTGTGCTGTAGGTTCTGTTTGGTGCTACTGTGCCTATCCTGGTAGGCCCAGTACATAGAGGATCGCCCCCTCCCTCCCCCCACTCTGTCCCCCATTCCTGACCCTGACCACGCAGAGCCTAGCAGGTGGAGGATGTTCCTGGACAGCTTGGAGTAGTTTGCTAGAAGTCTCCAGTAGCTGTTTGAGGACTGTCTCTGCGGCGCCCTTCCAACACCAGTTGGTTCCTTAAAATCCTGTCATCCCCAGGCAGATGAGATAGTCCTGCAGGTCGACAACCAGGAAGCTTCCTGAAGGAGGCGAGAGAGCATTCCTTTGAGCGCAAGTGCCAGTCTCTCCTTGAGGTTAAAGATAATCTCCCGGTTAAGGTCTCACTTAAGTCCTTCTCCCTCCCTAGCAGCCAGTAATCCGGTTCTCTGGTGACCAGCCCCGCCCCCAGTCCGTTTAAGTCCCTGAATTGATTCTCTGAAGCTTGGAGTCATTGTCCATCCAGCTCCGCCTCTAGTTAGCGTCACAAAGGTGGCGGTCCCCAAAGCTGCTTCGCCTCTCTTCTGGGCAGCATCAACAGAGCCCCAAGGTTATCCAACCAACCCTCCAGCCGGCCTCAGGACCACTTCCCACATTCCTTCTGTCCCACCCCGACCCTACCCCATCCCTCGGCCCCGCCCCTAAGGTCAAGACCCACTCCTCCTAAACCCCTCCCTCCATTAACCACTCCGCCCCGTGCTCAAGCCCCGCCCACTATGCCTGCTGCCTCTTTCCTGCTATCACCGTGCCCTGCAGTGCACATGTAGCCCTGTGCTGTGGTCGGATTAGGATATATATATATATATATATATATATATATCTTTTGCAAGAAGTCGGCCAGCAGGATCAAGGTCTTCAGCACCACCGCTCATCCTCCCGAAACCCCGTTTGTTCAGGCCCAGATTAAGCTCTGGGTGCCGGACAGTGGCAACTGGCTTCTATAGGACTTCATCTCTAGGCTTCTCCTAGGCACAGAAGCCTGGAGCATTCTAGGTCTTGTCTTGCTTCCTTCCTCAGACATCCCTGATTAGGGAACCATGGGCAGGTCAGGGTCTGGGGTGGTGTGTCCCCATTGCTTTGTCCAGAGTCTCCACACCATTGGCCACTACCCCCTTCAACTGTTCTGGCTTATTCATTTATTTAATTTATTAAAGCTTCCTGTGATTGGTATGGGTGCCTGGAGCCTCTTTCCCTCTTAGCTGCAACCCTGGCCCTACCCTCCTCTGTCCCACTAGAACAGACTTGTTCTTCTCCCTTCCTGTGGCTCTGGCTTCTGGCCTCGGTTTCAGCATTCTGGGCTTGCTCTCTTTTGGATGACAGCCTCCATCAGCAAGGCTACCCACTGGCTGCACAGGCCCATTAGCATCTTAGAACCATCTCTGTCTTCCCTGAATCCCAGCAGGGCTGAAGACAGGAGAAACCAGGCTACCTCCTCTCTTAGAAAAGCCTTCCTCACACTTTTCGATTCCATCCGCATGACTTTGTAGACCCTGGCTGCTACTGCTGGACTCCAGTGTCAGGGACCAAGGCAGGAAGAGAGCTGGGTCAGCATGCAGCTCAGTGGGAGCACCCCACAGGGAGGGGAGGTGGCAGGCAGGGCTCCCTGTTCTTCCCACTCCTCATTGCCCACCACATGTGCTCAATAAAACAAACAAAGAGAAACAGACCAAGCACGCTCACAGAAGGCTTTTACTGAGTTGTTGGATGATGCTCTGAGGTCTCTGCTCAGCCCCCAAACTGTTCCCCACCCCCAGTTCAGTCTGTAAATGGGGCCAGCTTCCCTCCAAGGGAAAGAAAGGGGTCTGGGAACTGTCAGAGTGTGTGAAGGAGAGGGCAGAATGAAGGGAAATTTTGGGGACCTTGATGGAGGTCCTTGATAGGGGACCCAGGGAGAAGAGCTTGGGAACAAGAGAGACATGAAAAGCTGGGTGGAGGAGAGGTAGAGGGGACAGAGGAAGAACCCAGAGGCCCTTCTCAATATGGCCACACCCTTTGTGCTGGCTGGTCTCCTATCAACTTGACAGAAACTGGAGTTATCACAGAGAAAGGAGCCTCCCTTGAGGAAATGGCTCCATGAGATCCAGCTGTGGGGCATTTTCTCAATTAGTGATCAAGGTGGGAGGAGGGTCCCTTGTGGGTGATGCCATCCCTGGGCTGGTAGTCTTGGGTTCTGTAAGAAAGCAAGCTGAGTAAGCCAGGGGGAAGCAAGCCAGTAAGGATCATCCCTCCATGGCCTCTGCATCAGCTCCTGCTTCCTGACCTGCTTGAGTTCCAGTACTAACTTCCTTTGGTGATCAACAGCAATTTGAAAGTAAGCTGAATAAACCCTTTCCTCCCCAACTTGCTTCTTGGTCGTGATGTTTGTGCAGGGAAAGAAACCCTAAGACACCCTTGCTTTCTATTCTCTCCTCACATTGCTTCCACCATCCTTTGACTTTCTCCACGCCCTCCCGTGGCCACCCACAAGGTCTGCATCTTCTCTTAGCATCCTTTCTTTTGTACAGTCTGCCTCTTCCTCCCAGAGCCCTCACTCTGACTCTCTCTCTCTCTCTCTCTCTCTCTCTCTGTGTGTGTGTGTGTGTGTGTGTGTGTGTTCCAGAGAGAGAGAGAGAGAGAGAGAGAGAGAGAGAGAGAGAGAGAGCACTAGAGTATATACCACAGGGATGCAGGAAGAGACAGAACAGCAGTTCTCAGCCTTCCTAATGCTGCAGCCCTTCGGTACATGTTGTGGTGATCCCCCCCCCCCCGACCATAAAATTACTTTTGTTGCTTCTTCATAACTCTAATTTTGATACTGTTCCAAATCATAATGTAAGCATCTGATATCAGGAGATCTGATATGTGACCCCTGTGAAAGGGTCATTTCCCACCCACACCCACCCCATCTCCGGCTTGAGAACAGCTGGGACAGAGGGTAGATGGGGCAGAGGAGGGGCGGTAGATGAAAGGGGCATAGAGCCAAGAGCCTGGAGTGCTTCCGGTCTTTAGAGCACTGTGCTGAGCGTAGAGGAGTCCTCCGAGCGCACAGGCTGCACGGGAGGAGCCCGCTTGACCGGGCGCCGCGTCTCTTCCCGGTTCTGCCACACATAGCGGATCAGATAAGCCACTACCAGTGCCAGCCAGCCCCCCATGGTGACTAACAGGGCCACATCCGTGCTCCTTCGGGTCCCACCTCGTCCTGTCCCACACAGCTCTTCCTCCCTGGTGAGCAGAAGGAACTCGTGTCCCACGAGATCCGGTCGGGCTTCTGGACCACACACAATGCCTGTGCCAGAGCCTGGGGCTAACCTCACGTGCCTGAGCACTTCCTGTAGGGCACAGTCGCAGCGCCATGGGTTGGCGGACAGGTTCACTTGGATCTGCAGCCCCACGAAGGCTGCCACAGGCACAGATGCTAGCTGGTTGGCAGAGAGGTCGAGGTGGCGCAGAGTGGCCTCCAGGCCCTGGAAAGCAGCCCCTGAGAGATGAACTAGAGCATTATGAGACAGGTCTAATTCCTCCAGGGCAGGCAGGTGCTGGAAGGCACCAGCTGGCACTGATGCCAGCTGGTTGGCGTCCAGGTAAAGCTTTCGGGTGTTGTTGGGGATACCGTTGGGCACGGCACTCAGGCCGGCCCGGCTGCAACGGAATGTCTGTTCCCCGGCTTCTTCTGCTATGTAGCAGCCCTGGGGCGGTGTCTGGGGGCGGGGCACAGAGCCCCCTGTGCCTATCACCAGCAGGAGGGGCAGGAGGTGAGGAGCTAGTAGGAGCATGGTCACAGATAAACATAGTCCTGGAGTGGAGGAGAAGCCGGCCAATAGACGAACCTATGACAGAAGAACAAAGTTAGAATTCTGGTCCCACTGAAACTCTCTCCTGCTAGAGTCCCTCAGAGGACTCTCTCTGGACCCAAGCCTCTCCTTTCGGGGATTTCTTAGCCCTAGGTCAGTTGGTCTGTCCGACTGTCCAACTGTCCCTGTCTGTCTGCCTGTCTGTCTCTGTCTCTCTTCAACAGGACCCGGGGTGGGAGGGGGAAGGAATCCCTTAGACTTGGAACTTTTGGTTTCTATTGATTCTAGATGAATCTATGAGGTCCTTCTGTCCCTTTGCCCTGCTGAAATAGGCCTGAGGGGCGTTCCCAAGCTATCTCTTCTGCTTATATTCCTTTCCCTCACTACGTACCTGTGTGACTGCCAAGGGAGGCCAGGTAAACACCAGGGGGTCTGGTTGGCACTAGTGTCACAAGAGTGATATATTAGTGATAGATCCCAGGGTGTCCAGTCAGACTATACAGGTAGGTAGCGGGTACCTCTGGCCCTGCCTTCTGTGTGCATCAGCATCAACTCCCTTTTCTGGAAGCATCTCCTCAGCCTGCCCCAGTCTGCCCTTGGCTCAGCCCCTTCCCGCCTCCTCGGCCTTCTCCTTCCTGCCTCTCACCCTGGTTGGTGGCAGAGTCCTCTCCTGTGCTGCTGCCTTTCTCCCGGAAGTAGTGCCCCTGCCAGTGGGCTCTGGAGACCACCTGCTTCCTCCTTCAGAAGTCCTGTTTGTTTGCAGCACCTGGAAGCTGCGACCTGGGGCCCAAGAGTATAGAGTTTCCTGGCATGTGACTCTAGGCCCCAGGTGTCAGATAGCCGAGCCATGGCCTGGCCAGGCAATGCCAAGAGAGAGCAGATCCCAGACCCTGATGTGAGGGAGACAGGCCTGGGTTCCATTCCCTGCCCCGGGCTTTCCTTCCACAACCCAGCAGCAGCTATCTCCTATCAGAAGCTGAGAACTGCCTCCCTGAACCTCCTTTTCTTGCCCTGAGCCTGGCTGGCCAAAAGGATGGTGGCTTGGTTGCCCTGGGTGCAGAATCCTGCCACTCCCCCTCGGCAACTTGCAACACAAGCCCCCCACCCCCGCTCGCCCCCCTACCCCCCCCCCCGCTATTTTTTGTTCTCTGTAGGTCCATGGTGCCTGTCTTTTCTCCTTCAGAGGACCCCCCTGAATCTTCACAGGACCAACCCTTTGGACCACAAGGCGGCGCTGTGGTTCAGCTTCAGTTTGCTGGTGTAGCTGGTCACTCTAGGAGTTGAAAGGGGTCCTCGAAGGCTCTTGAAGTCTGATGTGGTGATTTGTGTATTTTCCTGCCAAACTTTCAGTACTGAACTAGAGGCCAACTGGGATGTTCTTGGGCTCCTAGATTAGCGTTTTGAATCCTTCTTCAAGCCTGAGACCGGGATGACTTATTCTTCAAGGCCCCTTCATCCTAACAATTGTTTGCGGGGCCCACCATTTCCCTACACCCCCTCTCCTGATGTCCGGTGGGTGTTGGGAAGGAAGGATTTGAGCTCTGGAGAGTGTTTTGTGTCTACCTCTGAGCCCTCGTGTCTGAACAGAGGCAGATGTGGAGAGGCGCCATGCGGAATGATGTGAGAGAGCTTGTGGCAGTGAAGTTGTTTTCATTACATTTTCCAGATCCATCTGACTTTATGATTGCAACACCAAGACAGGGTTTCCTGTCCCAGTCACCTGCTGTGTTTTGCAGGTGCAGGGGTGACCCGAAATCATGGATATGAATGGCTGTGTAGATCAGTTATTCTCAACCTATAGGTTATAACACCTTGTGTGTGTGTGGGTGTCAAAATAACACTTTCATAGGGGTCACCTAAGACCACTAGAGAACAGATATTTACATTACCATTTATAACATAATAGTAGCAAAATTACAGCCATGAAGTAGCAATGAAATTAATTTTATGGTTGAGTGTGATCACAATATGAGGAGCTATATTAAACTGTCATAGCATTAGGAAGGTTGAAAACTTTGCTGGGTTGTAATAAAAAATAATAATTTATTTATATGTTGATATAGTGTCTATGTAGCCCAGGCTGACCATATACAATGTAGCCCAGGCTGGCCTTGAACTCAAGGTTCTCCTTTCTTAGCTTCCCAATCTTTGCTGGGTTTTTGTTAAGAGTTTATGTTCGATCAGACATGTAACTGTAGAGTCTGGTGCAAAATGAGATGTGAGGTCTTTTGTTTACAAACTTACAAATGTCAAGGTTGTAATAGCAAAGTGCAAAACCCAGCCCCAGGTTTCTCCAAGCATTGATGTGGGCTCTCCAGGAACTACGGACACTACGTGTCATGAGACTGTCCCCGGGACTTCCTTCTGAAAACAAAGTTCTTGAAGTGTGATGGTGTTAGGGCCAGATAGTGGGGTACCAGATGGTATCACCTCTGGGGATCACTCATCTCTGACTCACCCTTGTGATGTTAGTAAGGCATTTCTCAGATCACATGTCTGAAGATCAGGTGATACATGACCTGTGTGCATTGCTTTTAAGGCTAGACACTCTACCACGGAGTGCTTGGAAGTACATGTTCGAGCCTTCCCATCCTGCTGTTCGCTTATCCTGGCAGGGAGATTAGTCAAGGTCCCAGGGCTGAGCCTGACTGTTGCTGGAGAGTAATCTTCATGGCCGAGGTCATCTGCCAAGCCAGACTGAGACTGGCATGTGCCACAGGGCAGTGAGAAGCACAGCTGGCAGTCTGCCCACGGGAGAGGCCACCTGGAGCTGTGGATGTGGTTAACAAAGGGAGGCCAAGCATAGGGCTCAAGAAATGGGGGATCCGAGGGGATAGGAAACTGCTTGGGACCGCACGCACTACGTCACAGAGACCGAGAGAAGTCAGAGGAGGAGATGTGCTCAGCCATTTTAGACAGATTTATTTGTATTGTTTTTTTTAAATGTGTGTGTGTGTGTGTGTGTGTGTGTGTGTGTGCGCGCGCGCGCGCGCTGAGAACCAAATTCGGGTCATATGCAAGAGCAACAGGTGTTCTAAGCAGGGCGCCATCTCTGCACCCTCCCCCACATTTGGTTTCCTCATGCCGTGAGGACTTCCGGTCAGCCTGATGCTCGAGTCTGTGAGGTGAAGACTGTTCTGAAGGTTCTAAGGTGCTGAGTTCTAAGGTGCTGAGTCTGTAGCCATGGTTCAAAACCAGCCTCCATCTTGGACTCTCTAAGAGTGCCTTCAAAGTCATTTGTGCCATCTGGGCCTCATCTGGAACAATTACGTCAAAATTTTCATGCCTTGACTCTAGGCACTGTAGGTTTCCAACTTTCCCCAGGAATTTCTTCTTTTTTGGGGGGGGGGAGTGGGGTGGGGTTTGAGGCAAGGTTTCTCTGGGTAGCTCTGGCTAGCTGGAACTCAGTTTGTAGACCAGGCTGGACTCGAACTCACAGAGATCCTGCCTGCCTCTACCTTCTAAGTGCTGAGATTAAAGGCGTGTATCACTGCCACCTGGCAGCCCCAGGAATTTCTAATGTGAGCCTGTGTTAGGACTTTGTTGGTTTAGGATCTAACAGACGTGTTGACACATGTCTTCTCCGCACATTAGTGTGATGTTTGCTTTGATTGTCGTGTGTGTACGGAGCTTGGAGCGCAGATCGACAGGCAACGTGGCAGAACCTGCTGGCTTCCAGCTTGGTATCTCGCCCTCAGCTCCCTCTGTGGTGGCCATATGGATCTGGGAGTCTCTAGATGGCCAGTCTCTGGTGATGGAGCCGGATCGGTCCTCCAGAGACTCCGGATCCCGCCGCCGCCGCTCTTTCTCTCTCCTCTTCCTCGGCAGCTTGGAAGTGATCCAGACTCCAGCCAATGCTTTCTCAGCGCTTGGCTAAAGTGTTTTCTGGGACAGTTTTTGATTTGTTCATAAGAGAGGATGGGGCCAGGCCCATCATGCTCTGGGCTTTGAACAGGGAGGGGTGATCTTGCCATCCTGTCATCATGGGGCAATGCAGGGGAAAGGGGACAACCTTAGTGAGGTGTTGACCTGGCATCACTGGGTCACTCAGTCACACCAGCCTCCCTTCCCTTAGGGTACAGAGGTCTTTGTGCTCACAGACAGGCACAGGGGTGGGGGTGGGGTGGGGGGCAGCTGTTAAGCCTACTGGGGTTGTTCCTTCAAGGAAAGGAATGCAAAACCTTTTAAGTGTCCAGAAGGAAGGAGGGGACATGCTGTCTAGCCTGTGACCTGGTGACTCAGTATGGCTAAGCAATATTTTAAAAGATAGATTTGTTTATTTATTTAGTGTATATGAGTACATTGTTGCTGACACACACCGGAAGAGAGCATCAGAGCCCAGTTCAGACAGCAGTGAGCCACCATGTGGTTGCTGGGAATTGAACTCAGGACCTCTAGGAAGAGAAGCCAGGGTTCTTTACCACTGAGCCATCTCTCCAGCCCTGGCTATTCACTTTTCTAGCACTGGATCTTCCCTGAGACCCTTATCATAATTTTTTTTTCAGTCAATCTATAGAACCTATCTTTATGGACTTTAAAAAAAAAAAAAAAGACCAACTTTCACTGTAGACTCGTCTGATCTGTATTTAGCTTACTTTGTTCCCAAGGAGCTCATTTACGTAAGCTATTGTTGTGAGCGTGGGATTGAGTTCATTATCTCCAGAATAGTTTCCACCAAAATTGTGCTGCGTTTAAAGATCCCTAAACTAAGCCACTGGGAGTCAGGCTCCCAGGGCGTGAAGCAGGGTGACCCCTCGGTGGCTGTGCGAGCTGCTCTCATGCCCCCTGGAGCTGTCTCTCTGCTGCCTGTGAGGGCCTCAGAGATCCCCGTACCCCGGACAGCCTTGATTCCCTATGTGGGAAGGTAAGTCCTTCCTTTAACTTGGCTACACAATAGGATATTGGCAGCTTTGAAACCAACTGGTGTGGATAAAGAAAACATGATAAGAGATACTCAATGGAGAAGTTTTGTTTGTTTTTGCCTTAAGAAAGAGTAAAGTTATGCCATTTCGGGGAAAATGGATGTAACGATAGACCATCATGTTGAGCATAAAAGGAAGATTTAGGAAAGCAAATATCGGGCTGGAGAGATGGCTCAGTGGTTAAGAGCACCGACTGCTCTCCCAAGTCGGTGCTCTTGAGTTCTCTCATGAGTTCAAATCTCAGCAACCATATGGTGGCTCACAACCATCCGTAACAAGATCTGACGCCCTCTTCTGGAGTGTCTGAAGACAGCTACAGTGTACTTACATATAATAAATAAATAAATCTAAAAAAGAAAGAAAAGCAAATACCAAATGTTTCTCTCATATGCAAAATCTGTACACATGTACACACACACACACACACACACACACACATACACATACACACACATAGCCACAAAGTTACATTTCAACTAAATCTCTCTCTCTCTCTCTCTCTCTCTCTCTCTCTCTCCCTCTCCCTCTCCCTCTCCCTCTCCCTCTCCCTCTCCCTCTCCCTCTCTCAATGAGACAAATGTGGTTACTCCATATAGCCTTAGCTGAAATTATAATCTGATAAGGTGGAAGCAGGCAGGACTGCACAAAGATCTAGCACGTGTCCTTCCCTGTAAGTGGGGATGCAGGTGACATTCCCAGAAAATTGGAAAATTGCAGGGCTGCACCCGGGAAGGGAGAGTGGTCCCGGGGCTTGTTAACCCCGCTGGATTCCTGCTCCACTGCTGTGAGAAGTGCGGAGTTCTGGGTTGAGGGGACCCCTTTCCTCAGGTGTCCTTAAGATTTCCTCATCTCCCTATCCCACACAGCTCAGTGTGCATCTCCCAGGGCTGTGCTTCCCTGTCCTGGGTGTCTGTAGGTGTCTGAGGAACCCAGAGGCTGATGTAGTGGGAGCCGCCTGGGCACATCTCCCGGGGCACATCGCACAGCGAGGAGAACTGCTGAGCTGGGGGCTTTGGGGATGACTAGAGTCTGGTA
The DNA here is from genome assembly GCA_964023405.1 of Apodemus agrarius. Lineage (NCBI taxonomy): Eukaryota > Metazoa > Chordata > Mammalia > Rodentia > Muridae > Apodemus > Apodemus agrarius. The sequence continues at coordinate 85,100,218 of OZ030015.1, read as the reverse complement.
GATGTAAGAGAGGGAGGAGGGGGATTGGAGACAGACAGAATCCAGAGAGTGCAGTGGTGATCTGGGAATGAAAGCCCTGAGGTGCAACTGGTACGTATGCAGAACACACTTCAGTTATCAGCTCTTCTTTGTGCAGGAAACCTAAGTATACCGAGTCAAAACTCGGGGTAAGCAGCCTGACCCAGGAAGCAGAGCCACAAGTCTGTAGAGTGAAGTGAAATAGAGCAAGTGTCCAACAGTGCTTGTTGGAATTGTTCTTACAAGAAGGGCTAGCTAGCCTCAGGCAGGGGGAGGGGTGGTCTAGGGCCCTCCAGATGTTCTAGCTAGGAAAGGCCTCTTAGGAGCAGGTACTCAGTTGGGAAGGTACCAGGGTGGGTCTTGCGGTGAAGCTACTGGGTTTTATATCCTCTGTCCTCTGTCTCTGCAGTATATGCAGTGTCAGTGGCTGCACTAAGGAAGTGAAGACTCTTTTTCTGCCTTTGATACCCAGAAGGAGGGGCACTGACGTTTCTGTTTGGTTTTATCTCCCTTTCCGATGCTCCCAGAAACAAGACTCAGAAAATATACTTACAAACACCTCAGCCATATAGCTTGGCTCTTCTCTGACTAGAATCAAGTGTCCATCTTGTTACAACTTCCCGTGCATCTCCCGCCTGGTTCTCTCCCAGAATCCTTTCTCCTTCCAGATGTCCCATCTTTATTTTAATAAAGGCTTCTTAATTGACAGGTGATGCATCCGTACATTACACAAGATATTCTCTCTACAGAGAGGTTCTGGTGCCGGGCACTGGCTGTGGACCCAGAGGCCTGGGCAGGTTAGTTTTCCTCTCTGTAGCCCAGGATAACCCACTGTTAGGGCACAAAGTAAGAGGCAGGAGGTTGCCATATCTTTAGCTTCTTCCCCAAAGTGGTTCCCAGGAAGTTCACTCCAGGCCTGGAGTGCCTCCTCAACCCAAACAAAAGCACAAACACAACCTCACAGGCTTTCCTTCCTTGCCTTTCGGCAGGAAGTAGAGAGTAAGGCGGGGAGGGGCAGAGGAAGGGGGTATTTGTGGCCCAGTGCTCCTGTTGAGAAGACAGAACACAACGGGTCTCCACTTCCCAACGACCCTCTCTCCAGCACCTACTGCGGCTTCCTCTCAAGAATGTGTTCCCTGTCTACCGCCCTCCATGCAGGTGGCCATCTTGGCCACGATCCACCGGGATATATATGTGTCTGAGGAAAGCAGAGCTTCCCAGCCCCAGATGGAATCACTCCAAGGCTGGCCAACCGAGCAGCCCGTGCAGGGCAGGGAGAGCTTGTGATATTTAAAAAAGCACATTTGATAAAATATTTAAAAGTTATATCGCATTACATAGAGGTTGAAACTGGAGAATGAAAAGATCGCCCTGAGTCCATCACCCTAATATGAGGTCTCTTTTCTTTCACCGACTCTCCGTAACCTGGTGAAGGCGTCAGCATTCCAACCTGGAATGGACCAACAGCAGACATGCACCTACACTGGGTACTTGACCATGCGCCAGGGCCGGTCCAAGTACTTTACCCGTATCTTACCCCATCGATCTTAGCAAATGAGGTTATTGTGATCATTTCCATCTCCATTTAGAAATGAGGTCGCCCAAGTACAGAGAGGCTCAGTGACTTAAGGTCACACAGCTGGTAGCCAAGGGTGCAGATCGCTAAGCCTGATTCCAGAGCCTGTTAGCACCACTCCAGGGCTGCTTAGTGGATTCATGGATCCAGACTCGGGTTTGCAAAATCCTTTTATTATGAGCAACTTCAAATACCAACAAAGTAGAGAAAGTTCTATGAGGGACCCCATGTCCCTATCACCCAGGCTTAATAATTATCATTGCACATGGTTTAATAATGATCAGTTTGTGGCTGTTTATTTTCCCATGTCCCCAGTCCAAATTATTTTGTAGTAAATCCAGATATTGTATCATCTCTTCACAAATAGTTTAGAATATAATATATCTATCTCGGTTTTCTTTTTTTCTTTGTTTATTTTATTTATTTATTTAGAAACAGGGTTTCTCTGTCTCTCTACTCAGTTCTGGCTGTCATAGACCAGACTGGCCTTAAACTCACAGAGATCCATCTGCTTCTGCCTCTGGAGAGCTGGGATTAAAGGTGCCACCACCACAGCCCAGCTTTTCCCTCACAGTGTGTGTGTGTGTGTGTGTGTGTGTGTGTGTGTGTAAGTTTGATATATTCAGAGCTATACTGTAATTTCCAAATTCATTTTATCATTATTGTGTATATGTGTGTGTGGACGCCACGGCACACTCTGAGATGTCAGAGGTCACTTTTGGGGAGTCGTTTCTCCCCTTCCACCTGCGGTTCCAGTGAGTGACTTCAGGTGGCTCAGTTTGTGTGGTAAGGGCTTTTACCCACTAAGCTGTCTTCCTGGCTTGGATTTTGCTGTTGTTACTGTTGTGTTAATGAAGACCATACGCTGTAGAATGTACAAGTCCTTATTATCATCAAATATCTGGTCATTACTCAATTACCTCTAACAAGTAGAAATATACTTTTAAATCAAGATTTGAATAAGGCTTGGGGTGACACAGAGCTCACCTTAGTTGTTATGTTCTTTAGAGACAGGGTCTCATCGTGCTGGCTGGCTTCCAACTCACCTCACCGTGGCCGAGGAGCACCTTGAACTTCTGCAGCCTCATTTCGACTCCTGAGTGATAGGTTATTTCTCCACCACCGCCTGTGAACTGAGCCCATTCGAGCCAGATCAGGCTATATTAAAGGCAGGTTTATTGGGAAGCTGCACTGGGACAGGGACCCAGGCCTGGGAACTCACCTGGGGTGGGGATGGGGAGAGAAAAGCAAAGGGTGAGCTCCTGCAGAGAGAGAAGGGAAGAGGAAAAGGGGGGGGGGACTGGAGAGGAAGAGAGGGGGAGAAGGGGAGGAGGAGGGGAGGAGGAGGGAGAGGGAGCGAGTGAGCCAAATGTCTGGATTATATAGGGAAGACTCTCTGGAGGAAAGGCAGCCCAGGCCCCTGGGCTGGAAAGTTCACGTTGGGGTAGGGTATGCCAGGTAGGGATGGAAAGATGTTGGGGGAACCTGGAGGCCGGGTCTGCTTTGATTTGTAAAATATGCACCTCAGTCCCTTTCCCAGGGTCCAAAACCAAAACTTGAGTGCTGGGACCCCAGGACCCCTACACCTGGCTCTTGAGTTTCAAATAGTCTTGCTATGTAGCCCAGGCTAGCCTAGAACTCACTGTGCTGCCCAGGTTGACTTCCAACTTGTGAGCTTCCTCTCTCTGTTTCCTAGAACTCACCCGTGTCCCTTGATCTAGGTTTTGCTGACGACATCCCTGAGAAATGCTCCTTATCTTTTCATAGAACCCGGCAGCTGTTTTCCCATGATGCCACAGTTTCTACTGCCATAAATGGTTTCATGCTTTTCTGTCCGGTGTGGATAGAGCATTCCCTTTTTTTCTTGGGCACTTACACGGCTCTCAGGATTTCACTGCTATAGGCATTGCTGAGGTCCCCCTCTGTGTGTGAGGCTGTCCCCCCCCACACACACACACACACGGAGCCTTGTGCTGTAAATGGGTTTGCTTTCTCAGATGTGGAGACAATCACACCTTCAGGGCATGGACAATTTATTTCCTTAGTACATTTATTTGTCCCAGGGATTGCATGTCCCCGGTCCCCAGTGCTCTCACTCTTCCTGAGCAGTGTTCAGGCTGCCACTGCTGGAGCAAGACTTGGTTGTTATGAGGCAATGAATTAGAGGAGGTGACGACAGGGACTCCAGCTAACTCGAGTGGAATGTGATCTATAACTTACCACGAGGCAGAAAGAACTTTGTTCGTTCCCATTGTTGGGGGGGGGGGACCAAAACCAACAGCTTGATAACAGGAGCTATTAATAGGCCATGACATAACCACAGACCTTATCAATGGAGTCTGCATTAGTCAGAGCGCCTTCTTGATAGGTAGACCCTGTCTGGTCACTGAACTTCAGAGATGGGAGAAAACTGGCAAAGATCCAGAGCTCCACCGACTTGATGAACAATGGAAGAATTTCAGAAAAAAAAAAAAAAATCAAAGGAATCGGGCAAGTTCACTTTGAAAGAAAAAAAAAAAAAAAAAAAAAAGCCAAAACCCCAGAACCATTGTTTTGGCTCTAAGGCTGAGCTGGAGTAGCGGGTGGAGGTGGAGTGTAGGGGTGTGGAGGTGTGGGGGCGTCTCTGTGAGGCTTCTTCAGTCTCACAGAGGCTGAGGGATGGTTATTTAGATGTTCGGATCTAAAGGGCCCCTGGCTCTGGAATATTTGAGAAGCTGCCTATTTCTACTTCTCTGGGTAGGTCAGAGTTACACTCACTCTTGGCTTCCAGGGCTCCGCCTCCAACTTGAGACAGCTATTCCTCCCCGCCCCCAACCCCTCCGGCAGCTCCCTGATGGTGGGCGGGTCTAAGGGCAAAGCTCCCAGGTTGTCTGGGCAGGTCTTCTCCTTCCTGTCCTCGCACATTCAGTCCGTCGCGCATTTACAGCCAGCCAGGTTGGCATCCGTTACGTCATCTATTCCTGTCATTCCAGCCTTGCCAGGATTATGGGCACGAGACTGAGAAGGTGGGCGGGGGAAGTAGAAACAACTGCAAGGAGGCCCTCTCTTATTGACGTGGAAAGTGGGAGTGGCCTAGGAGAGCTAAAGCGCAATCTAGTTGGCGTTCCTACCAGTTAATAGGTGCTTTGTATTACTTCTTTTGAAATATCAAAACAACCTTGGAAGTAAGTTTTCAGAGCTGTAAATCTGAGATTGACAAATAATTTGTCCAGGCTTGCTCTGCCAATAAAGATCTACATGCACTATATGTACCTAGCAGTAAAGTCTGTTCCCTTCTTTACAGAGCTAACAGACATGAAAATTGCAGAACGGAGGCTCCCTACCTAAAGCTACACAGATTAACCTCAGACAGAAGCTCAAAGCGCCTTACGTTCATAAGGTCTCTTCCTATGACTTAAATCCTATCTTATACCTGATGAGGGAGGTCCAGGAGTGGCCAGACACACACCAGCAAGGATTAAGCATAGACTAGGTGGACCAAAGATGCCCACTGGCTGTCTCTACACTAAACACATGTACCCAACCAAAGTTCTGAAAAATGTGTTCCTGGGGGTGAGTGGGGCTCCTTCAGGGCAAAGGGTAGTGTTTCTCGGCTTCCGGAGACAATCTGGGGCTCAGGCAGCGATGGTTAGAAGAAAACAAAACAAAACAAAACTTTGCACTTGGGTCAGACTATCTTAGCAGGGCCTTATTGCAAGTTACTTAAAACTCTAAGTCTTCGTCTACAAGACGGGACATGGACAACCCGCTTGTGCAACACTTTAAGGGCGCAGATGCAAAAGCTGGAATTGTTACCGCACTAAAAAGACAGCATCTGACCCCACTATTGCGTCAGGGTGGGACGTTCTGCGCGGTGCCTTAGCTCGCGGTGGGATCCGAGCTAGACCTGAGAAAAGCCTACAACTCCCAGGGGCCGCCGGGCGGGCGGTGAGGAGGCAGCGTAGAAACTACACTTCCCAAGAGGCACAACGTGATAGGCGCGTGGCAGTGACGTCACGGCCCCGGCTCGGGGAGCTGATTCGGCCAGAGCTGCCAGGGGGTGGCTACCACCGCTGGTTTGTTACAGCTGCTGGAGTGGCCGCGGGCCGGGTTCTCGGGCTCTCTCCCGGGCCCTCGACCTCCAGCCCCGCGCGGTGAGTCCATACGGGTGGCCTCGGAGTGGTGAAGCCCGAAGGCTCCACGGCTTGGAGAGCCGAGAAAGAAGGTTGCTGCCGAGGAGGCGTCAGCGCAGGAGGAGACCTGAGCTGGTGGCTGGGGGGTGGAGAGTGCGTGCATCAGGCAAAGGAGTACGTAAAGAGGAAAGTGGGAGCAGGAGGCCTGGGGTGGTACGTCTGGGAGGAGCGCTTCAGCTGCGGGTGGGAGGCGGGGAACAGCTGGACTTAAGGGATAAAGGTTTGGCTGCCTCCAGGGCTGAGTGAATGCGTGGAGATGGGGGTTGGGCCCCGAACCCGGCCAGACTGCTAGTGCGAGGTACCAGGCTGCAGAGCAGAGCGGGAGGCCCTATGGAAGGAGTTCTCATACCCATGATCCCAAGATATCGAGGACACCGTTTCCTCGCTCCTGACTAGTGGGGGTTCGCCTTCTTTCTATTCCCACTTTACTGAGTCCAGGCGAGGACCACCGTGGTTCTGCAGATTGAGGATGGAAGAGGCATTGTGTGTTGCATGAACTCCCTATTGGGATCCCTCGGGAACGGGTTTGCTGTATAAAGGCCAGTATTAAGCTGGGGAAGGAATTGGGAAGTGTTTGCTGGATGGTTACACTGGGGGATGGGGGTGGTAATCTGGTCTTGGCATGAGTGTCTGACAGACTGGCTTGGGCCTGCATGGAAAAGAGGCAAAGAGCTATAGCCAAAAAACAAAACAAAACAAAAAGGGCGGGCGGTTAACAGAACGGAGTTGCTTTGGGCTCTGATTTGAGTCAGGTTATGAAATCACACCAGCTACGCCAGCTGTGGTGGCAGTTTTCAATCTGGCCACTCCAGCCCTTTCTGCCCCTGCCAGTCTCCTATTTCTTCACTTCTGGGAGAAAGGTCAATTGTGTACTAATGGAAATACACAAAGCCACAGGAAAGTTTCAGAAGTACTTTTGGGGGGATGGTGAAAGAGGGTGCAGGGGTCTCCTGAAGTTCTTAACCTGCTTTAAAAGACAACTAGCACCCAGGCTTGCTTTAGGAAGGCTGTTCCTGTGGGGTCCCCTGGGCTCTCTCAGATGCCCTGTTAGAGCCAGAAAGGAATGGAGGGTCTTGTCATCCTGGGATCCAGTCAGACTTTTGGCACTACTGAACGCAGTGTGAGGGAGTTCTGTCTGTGGCTGTGCCACTGTAGGGCTGCGCGCTATGGGGAGGGACATCAGTTTCTGCTGAGACTTGGGAAACTTTTCCTCTCCTTAATGATCTTTCAGAGATGTTCCCTCTCAGTCCCTGTCCCTCACCTGGAGGCTGTTACATAGTAGCTGTCCCAGAGGTGGGCTCTGTAAGGTAACTGAAGCCCCAAGGTCTGAGGAAGGTAAACAACTGGTTTTCTAGTTCCCTGGGTTTCTGCTGGGACCAGTTATCTGTCTTAATGAGCCAGGAGTTTGGTCCCGGGAGTATGTCCACCTTGATGCACCCTACGCCAACTCATGGGTATGTTTGTTGGGAAACTGTTGTGGTTCCTATCTCCTGAGGTGTTTGAGAAGAGGAAACCTGCTTCCATCATACTTAAGTAGTGAACTTATCTGAGTGAATGCTGGCTCCTGTGGAGGAGGCTTGGCTGGAATCCTAGCTGGGTGAGGTGACTGCAGCGGGGTGAGGGAGCTGGGCCGGCACTTCCGACTGTCTCCATCTGCCCCTTCTTTCTGTACACCTTGTTGTTAGCCACAGTGATGGGTCTTTACCAGGCAGGACATGATCCAGTATACGGATGCCTCCTATTTCCACATTCTGCTGGTCAGTCAGTGGGCCCTCGGGAATCTGGGGACAACCATGCACCCCTCTTTCCACTGTGGGCAGTACCATTGTTTTCTGGACACGGAGGGCCGCTTTTTCAGTTCCTTCAGCTTCTACCACTGGAGCTGGGCAAGAAAGGGGTGTTGTTACCTCACACTCACAGACAGATGTTGGGAAGGAAGGTCAGGTGAGGCCGAGAAGAGAGGCAGGAGGAGGGAGGCCACAGGTAGTTTTGTGTCCTTGGGAGGGGAAGGCTGACACGGGTCCCACATCCTACCTGTGGCAATGTCGGCTGTGTGCTCTGTCTTGTCCTCCTGTCTCTTTGGTGGGGCAGAGGGCTCCGGTGGTTTGGCACTCAATGGTGGCACCCCAAGAGAGTCAGCTTCTTCAGATGCCAAGTGGATGACATGTCCTAGTGGGAATGGGTCGTTTTGTGTGGAAATGTTTGTAGGTCTGAGGGAAGGCTGTCCCTGGCCTGCTGTCACCTCTTCCCTCTTCTCCCTTCCTTGTCAGTCATCCTGGGCCTGGGCTTGTGGAAATCCAGGAATGGAGAAGGAGGAGGTGGTGGGGAAAGTAGCCCCACCCTGTTGTCGCTGTGCCCACAGATCTTCCCTGCTTGTTCTTTCGGGGAAGAGCTTTGGGTGGTGGATGTCTTCTGTCAGGTCGTCAGAGCCAGCGGAGGGTGTTCTGAGTGAGAGTTTCAGCGCAGGCTTTTATCCCTACTCCAGGAGGAAGAAGCCCCCAGGGGAACTGTAGGGGACATGATTGGGGAATGGGCATCGATTGCTATAGCCTGGGCTATTGATCGCTAGTCACCTCTTGGCGACTTGTCCTCCTAGGCTTTGTCAGTAGGGAGTCCCAATGCATATGTGTGACAACCTGGTGTCAATCCAGCTCAGGGACAGGAAGTGACTAGCATTGCGTTCATGTGGACTTTCTCCAGCTTCTGGGCTTGAGGATCAAAAGAGTGGACAGTGCTGTGGGCTTGTCAGGAGATGACAAGCCTGCCTCTCTGGGGCCCGGGTGTGAGGGGGCAGGGAAAGTGGCGTGACCTGTCTCACCTGTGTTGCTCGTTTGCAGAGCAGCAGCCAAGAGGGGTGGCAGGATGAATGTGGGCACGGCGCACAGTGAGGTGAACCCCAACACGCGGGTGATGAACAGCCGCGGCATCTGGCTCTCGTACGTGCTGGCCATCGGACTCCTGCATGTCGTCCTGCTCAGCATCCCCTTTGTGAGCGTCCCTGTCGTCTGGACCCTCACCAACCTCATCCACAACTTGGTAAGATCCTGCTTACCACCTGCCTCCCCCCAGCCCTTCCACCACCATACGGGCTGTTCTAGGGCAGAGCTGAGAGAGGGAGGAGCTTGTCCTGAGACAGCCAGCAGGTCCGGACAACATCTGTCACCAGAGCCTAAACCCAGTTCTTATCTCTGCCTGGCTCCGGCTCCCCCTTGTGGGCCGTAGAATCAAATCTGCACACCGCCCTCGTCTCGGAGTGGGGCGGCTGGTGCATTTGAGAGCTGAGTCCTGGCTGTATGCCCCCAGGTCCCAGGAATCTGATGCAGACACATTCTTTTCCCAAGTTAGGATCTCAAGATCCTCTGTGCTCCCTAAAACTTGCTGCCTTGCGCCCCACGTTTGAGCAGGCTGGGGTTTAGTGCTTCCTCCTTGGTTTGCTCCTTTAGGCTAGCATGTAGAGACCCTGGGGGGCTGGAAAGGCCACCTTACTGATTTGCCCCTGTTCTCCCACCACGCTCAAGTGCTCCTTCCTGTGCTAAGGCCGCCTTCCTGAGTTACTGCAGCAGAGCAGGCAGCAGTCCCCCTGGAGCTGCTGTTGTCTGATGGGAGGGGGAGCCAGGCTGAGAGTTGTCTTGTATGTTCTGATGAAGGCCTCTCTCTTCAGGGCATGTACATCTTTCTGCACACCGTGAAAGGGACACCCTTCGAGACGCCAGACCAGGGCAAAGCCCGGTTGCTGACCCACTGGGAGCAGATGGACTACGGGGTCCAGTTCACAGCCTCTAGGAAGTTCCTCACCATCACACCTATTGTGCTGTGAGTACTTTGGCTATGGAGAAGAAGCAGAGGTGAACTGGTGGGCTCGGCTGGCCTTGAACCCTCCCAGCTCTGGCCCTTGGCGTATGGATGAGCAGAGGGAGGGAAGAGACACATCCTTGAGTCTCACACGGGGCCTTGGGCCTCCCTGGCCCTGTCTTTCCTCACTGTGTGTGTGAGACAAGCCTGTGGACCTGGGGTAAGCTAGGGTAGGTCAGGAGGGCCCTTGCTAGCTAGAGGCTTGTCACTCCACTTCTTATCTGGGAACCCATATTTCCTGTCTTCCTCCCTCCCCCCAGGTACTTCCTCACCAGCTTCTACACCAAGTACGACCAGGTCCACTTCGTCCTCAACACCGTGTCCTTGATGAGTGTGCTCATCCCCAAGCTGCCCCAGCTCCACGGAGTCCGCATCTTTGGAATCAATAAGTACTGAGGTTGCAGCCCCTTCCCCAGCCAGCTCGGCAGGGGAGGGGTGGAAGGCCTTTGCTGTAATGCTGAAGACAGGAGCCTCTGGACACTGCCAGAGATGGGGGGTGTGCCCTGGGCCTGGCTTCCCCCTCGCTTCCCCAGTAGCCGACTTGGAGTAGCTTGTAGTGGGGTTAGGGTGGGGCCCTTGGGCTCTAACCCGTTCTGAAGTTTTTGATCTTTTCCTTTTGCCTTTTGAATAGAAATGCCATGGGGGTGGTCAGGAAAGGGGCTGGGCTCTCTGGCTGGCTGTGGGCCTGAGAAATTGGGGCAGGAAGCCAGGAGGACACCCCTGTTGGCTTGCTTACCCCCAGGCAGCCATAGCACTTTAGTCCCCGAAAGGGGGCAGAGGGACGGTACAGCTCTGCATTGATTGCCCTCGGTCCTCGGGTGCGCGAGGCGAGACTCGCTGTTCTGTCTAATAGAACCCCCTGCGCCTTGCTGCCTCTGCCTGCCAGGCCGGGAGCAGTCGGGCTTTGTGGACTTCCTTGCAACCCACCATGGGTAGGCCGTGGGGCAGGGAGATTAGGAAAGGAAGATGGATGGTGGGACACTAGAGGTGGGGACAGGATGCTGCCACCCTGGTCCTAGGAAGAGGGGTGTTCTGAGCAGGGGTCGGTGGGGATAGTAAGTTGGGTCTTAGAATGGACAAGATAGCAGCAGCCGATTTGGATCAGTGTAAAGAGGTCTGGGCCGGAGAAGCCAGCCTCGGCCTCCTCTGGGATGTGGGCTAGGAGGAGAGCTGGCGTGGAGGGTCAGTCTACCCACAGAATGATGCTGATAGGAGGGAGGTCTGTGGCTTTGAAACTCCTGGGTTGGCATGAGGGTGCGCACAGGCTGGAAGGGACCTGTGAGTCCTCAGAAGCTGGTCTGCTCTGACACTTCCTTAGCAGCGGTGTGAGGAAGCTCTGAGAGGCGCTCTTCCTTAGCCGTTCAGTCTGTATTCCTGTGTAGATTGTGCTGCGGCAGGGCCTCTTGTGTGGCTTGCGTGTGAGTGGTCAGGAGGCCACCTCCACATGCGGTCAGTGGTCTCCGCAGTGCTACGGGATCCCTGCCCAAACAAGGCAGTAGCAGGGACAGCTGTAGGCACTGTCTCCTCAGCCCGAGAGAGGCAGGTCATAGAGCCCAAGGCTAGGCCGGAGAGGAGCGGTCTCTCCCCTCGCTGGTTCGACTGGGGCGTGTTCCTTTGGAAATGTGTGGCTGCCCTAGCCTCCTCCCAGGGGCCAGAGGAGGTCACTCACCTGTGTCTCCCCCGACCCTCCTTCCGAACCCCATGTATTACAGGGAGCTTTCACCTTCCGGTCTTTCTACGCAAAGTGTGAATAGGATTTTTACTCCCTTTGTACAGTGTTCTGAAAAACGCAAATAAAGAGCAACAGTTCTGTTTACCGTGTCTGTTTACCGTGTCTGTTTACTGTGTCTGTTTACCGTGTCTGGCCTCTGCTTCCCGGTGGGCCCGGAAGGAAGCTGGCAGCGTGGGCCGAGGCAGCGGTGGGGACCCTGGGGTGGCTGGGCTTCTTCCAGAGCCAAAGGGGGCGTGAGGAAGATGGGGAAGACCCTGGTAAGTCAGCGCAGATTCCTGCTGTCTGTGCCCTGTGCTGCTGTCCGCAAATGGCTCCGGCCTTCTGGCTTTATAGGTCTGGCTGGTGGAATCGGGGGTGAGGTGGGGCTTGGTGGCCGGGAAGGTCAGTCTGGACATGGCTGTACAAGTGGAGTGGGGTGGGGGTGGCCTCTGGTTCCCTTCTGTCACTGCGGGTCTCTCCTCACTTCTCACCTTGGTCATGCTGGTCATTTCCAGCCAGTTCTTGTTTTGGAGAGGGCTAGCCTTTGTGCCTCCTGCTTTGAGGATTAGGAGGGGAGGAGGGTTCACCACGGCTTTTGCTAGCACAGCTAGGAGAGGGAGGACTCTTTATCTCCCGAGGACACTGGCCTCTCGGGCTGTTCTGTGTGCTATCTGCTGCTCCGTGGCCAGTACAAAGTTCCAGGCAAGCGGAGGAGTTCCCCTGCCAGCAGCCTGGCTCCGGGCCCCTGGCCCATTGTCACGGTGTTCTTGGAGTGGGAGCGGAGGGAAGTGAGATCTTCATTCTAGTCTAGTCACACCGCCCCTCCTCCAGTAGGCACTGCGTGGCGTTGGGAGAAGGGCTGCCGGCCACTGGGTTCAGTCTTGGGTGTGGGGCAGACCCACTTGCTTCCTTGGTCTTTAAGCCAGCCAGGGCGAGGTGCCGGGGCACCTGGACGGTGACCTTTGTCCGGATCCTTGCTCTGCCACTTGGAGCTCCGTGGTCTTATCTAGCTGCCTTTGTGAGCTCAGGCTTCTGTTGAGGGAAATGACTCTTCAGGCTGATGAGGCATGAGTCTCGTGCTGGCATGCAGCCAGCGGCTCAGTCGCTGTGGGACAGTAGTCGCCATCACCTCTGGTGTGCTTTGGATAGAGGACCGGGGAGGCCGGATGGTAGAGGTGAGGCCAGAAGAGCCCTGGGAGGAGAAGGCAGTGAAGATGGGTGGTGTCTTCTGCATTCACCACCTCCTCCCACGAGTCCGAGGAGGGACACGTGTGTCCTATTGGTGGCTGAGCACTTCCTGGACCACCCTGATTCTGTAGCTGTTGGCTGCGGTTGTGTTTGGTCCTAGCTGGCCCCGAGGTCATTTTGTTTTTGTTTTTGTTTTTGTTTTTGTTTTTGTTTTGGACTCAGCCCTCTAGAACAGAAAATAGGCATCCACTCCCCAACCCGTGGACTCCGCAGACTTCCCAGAGCTCACCAGCCTCGGGTAGCACTGGCAGCACCACTAACACCATGAGCACCTCTGCTGGCCCTGCCACCAGTACCCACGCTGGACAGAGCACCTGGACAGAGCACCAGGGGCCAAGCTTGGTGCCTGGACTTGGAGGACTCAGAGGACTTGCAGGTCTTAGTAGCTTGGGTTTAAATACCAGCTTCTCTGAACTACAGAGCCAACAACAGCTTTTGTCTGACCCAGAAACGATGGTCCAGATCATGGACCAATCCCCTTGTCCAGAGCATGCTCTCAAATCCTGACCTGATGCGGCAATTGATTATGGCCAATCCACAGATGCAACAGTTGATACAGAGAAATCCAGAGATTAGTCATATGCTTAATAATCCAGATATAATGAGGCAAGGACTGGAACTTGCTGGAAATCCAGTGATGATGCAGGAAATGATGAGAAACCAGGACTGAGCCTTGAATGACCTGGAAAGTGTTCCTGGGGGCTACAATGCCTTATGGCACATTTATACAGATATCCAGGAGCCTCTGCTGAATGTCGCCAAGAGCCGTTTGGTGGTGATTCATTTGCTTTGGTCGTAGAGCCCTATCTGTGTTTGGTCCTAGCTGGCCCCGAGGTGTTGTTGTTGTTGTTGTTGTTGTTGTTGTTGTTGTGTTTGTCTCCCTGGCACAGCTGTGGCTATTCCCTTTCTTGGTTGGGACCCAACTCATATCATTTCAGCTCGCTGAACTATCAGAATCTCTCCCTTGAGTCAAAAGGGCAGGTTCTCCCGTGGGCCATAATTTTGCCTTATCTAAAGGCCTGAGAGGTGGGGCTCCTATGTTTACCCAGATTACCCATGTTGGGGGTGCTTTCCGGAACCTGTCACAGCACCCGAGACTCCAGCAGGGAGCTGTGCAGAGAGCTAATGGGATTCTGACCCTCTGTTTCAGGTAGGACGCTGAGGAGGACGCATTGGAGACAGGCACTGTCTAGACACCTAGAATTCCCAGACCAGAAGGGAGAGGAGAGCAGACAGCCATGATTGGACTGGGGACAGAGAAAAGGGAAGTGGGTGGGTTGGTGCCTGGGCTGGGCATAAGGGACATGGGAGAAGGCCACAAGCGGTAGGACGCAGGCGGCAGCGGTCATAGAAACCCAGGAAGCTTTGCTTCTTTCTGGGACTGGCTTATTAGGACCCCGTCACTGGGAAAGGGTTGGTAGGGAAGCACAGGAATCTGAGCCAGAGCAAAGGGAAGAAATAGCCACGTTAGGACTGAGTACCTGAAGTCCAGGGTTCAACGCTGCGGAGAGTCTAGCCTCTGGCAATAGACAGCAACTTTGCTCTGAAGAACTTCAGGAAATGGGCACCACCTTTGCCACGTGGGGGAAATCCCTCCCTCACCCCATTTTGCCTCTGGGTTCTATGAAAGGCAGAGGGAGATTTGGGCTCTGCGGTGGTCACCTTTACTGTCATGATTACCTCGCTTCCAATAAGCAGGGGAGATTGGCCATCCAGTTCCTAGTTGTCCTGGAACTTTGGGCTCTTGCTTGACCCCAAGTTGTCAAAGGCAAAAGGTTAAAAACAAACAAACAAAACAAAACAAAACCATGAGTCCAGGGCTGTAGAGATGGCTCAGAGGTTAAGAGCACTGGCCGCTCTTCCAAGGGACCTAGGTTCAGTTCCCAGCACCCACATGGTGGCTCACAACCATCTATAATGCTGTGATCATAAAAAGAGAAAAGGTGTGAGAGTTTGTTCTACGGCGATGTGGGGACAGGCAGTGCCTCAGTGGGCCCATGCTAAGGCATCCCTAACCCCTGAGAGACCAGACAAAAGATAGAGCATAGAATAGTTTATTCAGAGCCTGGGGAGGGGAGTTAAGGGGTAGTAGAGGCAGAGAAAGGCAGAGAGAGGGAAAGAGTAGAGAAGCAGAGGCCGGCCATGACCACGTGAGGAGAGGGGGGAGGGGAGGAGAGCCCAAGAGGCCAAGAGAGAAGCTTAGAGTGAGAGAATAAGAGATGTAAGAGAGAAGAGGAGGGGCCCGAACATCCCTTTTTATAGTAGACCAGGCCCAGGTAACGCATACCTGGCTGTTGCCAGGTAACTGTGGGGCGGAGCTTAGACAGAATCCTAACATATAATACCAGTTCCCAGGGATCAGACACCCTCTTCTGACTTCCGTGGACACCAGGCATACATGTGTTACACACATGTACATGCAGGCAAAACACTTAAACACATCAAATAAAAACAAATCTTAGAAAAACCCAAACAAAACCAAGAATCGAAGCCAGATGTAGTGATCTACCTGTAAAGCCAGCACCTGGGAGGTGGAGGCAGGACAGTCAGAAGGTCCAGGCCACCGTTTACTGCATAGCAGGTTTGAAGTCAGCCTGAGCTAGACAGGACTGTAAAATAAAGCAAAATAACAGCCTCGCCCTCTGAGCCAACACATTCCCCCTCACAGTCGGTCCAGGCTAACGCCTGCGTTTGAGAGTCACAGCTCTCTTGTCCAGGACTTGGATCCTGGGTGGGAGGAGGAGGATGAGGAGGATGAGGATGAGGATGAGGATGAGGATGAGGATGAGGATGATGATGATGATGATGATGATGATGAGGAGGAGGAGGAGGAGGAGGAGGAGGAGTGCAGTCAAATGCTGCTACTTGCTGAGAGGAAGGACTAGGTTCTGGGGATGGTGCTACTACCAGACCCCACCTTGAAGGACATAGTGCACAGAATGCAGGACAAGGCACTATTTGGTGGGCTGCCTGCGGGACTCAGGGGTCCGAACATGGCGGGAGGGGAATGGCCAGCCGGGGGCCTTGCCTGCTGCCGTTCTGTTCCGTTCTCAGCTCCCCGTTGCCATGCACTAGCTGGTCTGTACACGCTGGTGCACCTCCATAAGGAAGGCTACAGGAAGGAGAAACAATACGGAAGAGGTGGAGAGTGGGCAGACAGAAGCAGAGATTTCTTCTTTTGTTTTTGTTTTTGGAGGCAGGGTTTCTCTGTGTAGCCCTGGCTGTTGTGGAACTCACTCTGCAGAGCAGGCAGGCTGGCCTCTTGCAAAGGCAGACGCCACCACTGCCTGGTTTGACTTCCCTGCTTGGCTCCATCACGCTCTGTTTCGCTCTGCCTTGTAAGCCCGTGGCTTCCATGGCTTCCCCACTGGGCTGGGAACAACCTGTGACAGATGACCTACCTGCTTTACTCACTGGTTTGGAGCCCACCCAGCAGGTGGTCCGCTGAAGAGAAGGGGGGGCTCCTGCTTTCATGGCTGGTTCTTTCCTAACAGGGTGGGCATGCTTACACGTTTTCCTTTTGCAAGCCTCAAAGCTCAGAGAGGCTTTGCTGGTCCTTTGAACTGTCTTAACCACAGAACTGCTCAGGAAAGGCCTCCTGAGCTTCTCTAGAGTTCTTGAACGGATTCTTTCTAGGTTGAGGGTAGGATTCCTGGAGGGAGGGGAAGGTCATGGAGGATACGGAGACATTTCCTCCTCCTCCTCCTCCTCCTCCTCCTCCTCCTCCTCCTCCTCCTCCTCCTCCTTCTCCTCTTTCTCCTCTTTTTCTCTTCCTCCCCCTTGCTCCCTTCTTTCTCCCCTTCCCCCTCCTCCCCTCTTCTTCTCTTCCCCCTCCTCCCCTCTTCCTCTCTTCCCCCTCCTCCCCCTCTTCTTCCTTTCCCCCCTCCTCCCGCTCCTCCTGCCCCTCTTTTTCTTCCTCTTCTTTTTCTTTTTCCTCCGTCCTCCTCCTCCCTTCTCCCCACCATCTGTGATGGCGGGAACACACTATAAACGCTAGTGAGTTCCCTTCCCATGGCGCCTCCCTGCCCCCACCCCACAGTAGGTAGAATGAACTCTGATAGGTGCAATGTTCCTGGGTTTTGCAGTCTTACAGGTACTTACTGTCAAGTAGGAGGTACTTGATGGACAGGGAGAGGTGTCCCTGAGGCCCTGAACTCTTTTTTTATCCCTTCCACTCCTTCTATGAGGCTGAAGAAGCAGCTACTCATTCAGACCAATTAATTCAGCCTGGCAGTAGTGGCTTACACCTTTAATCCCAGCACTCGGGAGGCAGAGGCAGGTGGATCTCTGAGTCTGAGGTCAGCCTGGTCTACAGAGTGAGTTCCAGGACAGCCAGGGCTATACAGAGAAACCCTGTTTCAAAAAACTAAACAACAACACACAACAACTCTCTAATTCAGAAGAAAATGTGCCTCTGGTGACAGAGGGCCCAAAGAAAGTGAGGAACTCTACACACGGAAATACACTATCAGATTTGGAGCTCATTCCCTAAGGGCACTAACCATGAAAACAAAGTTAACATCCTGGGAGATGGGCGTGGAGCAACTAGCTCTGTGCCACCCACTGACGGCCAGGGGTGCCAGCCAAGACCCAGCCTTTGAGCTCGTCTTCAGGCCTCTTGGAGCAGTGCTGGCTGGTCCTTGTGCCTTTTGGGCTAAGGACGGGCTTAGAGCTGTCTTAAAGATGGCCTCTTGTCCTGTCTTTTTCTTTCATTTTTTTACTTTTTATTTGTTTTTAATGATTTATTTATTTATTATGTGTACAGCATTCCTCCTGCATGTATGCCTACACACCAGAAGAGGACACTGGATCCCGTTACTGATGGTTGTGAGCCACCATGTAGGTGCTGGCAATTGGACTCAGGTCCTCTGGAAGAGCAGATAATTAATTCTCTTAGCCTCTGAGCCATCTCTCTAGCTCTTCTTTTTTATTTTTTATTTTTGTTTTTGAAGCAAGGTTTCTCCATGTAACCCTGACTATCTTGGGATTCACTATGTAGCGCAGGCTGGTCTTGAACCCAGATTCTGTCTACCGCTGTGAGTGCTACATGTCCTAGCACATCCGGTCTATCATCTGACATTCGTAACTATGTGGGAGCTCTATTCCTTGTCTGGCTCCCTTTGTAGGAGGCAGGAGGTGCTTGAGTCCTCTGAATGAACCATGTCTTCAATATATACTGTTAAATATATATTGGTCTCTTCTTAATTGCCACTAATTTCTTAGCTCCAGCTAACCAACATCAATAGTCCCAGTAATGCAAAGTTTTCGCTTTAGTAGTTCTGCTATCTTGGTAACCACAGCTGATTCTTCAGCCCCAGCTAACCAAAACTACAGAATCTTCACAATCAAAATAGCAACAGCCCTGATAAGAGTCTTTAATCTTCCCTCCGAAATTTCACAAGCCTGGCCTCCATCGTCTGCACTATTCTCAACATTATCTTCCAAGCTCCTACACAACATCCCACAGAACTCTTAACACTGAATTGATCTTCCAGCCCAAAGTTCCAAAGTCCTTCCACAGTCCTCCCCAAAACATGGTCAGGTTGTCACAGGAATACCCACAGGGCATTGGTGACAAACGTTTGAATTTCATCTCTGCCTTTGGTTTCACCTGTAGGACTTGCTCGAATACTTTAGAGTCTCGGTCCTTCTATATGTAAACTGAGAATAAAAAAGTCCACCTCATAGTAATGTTTGGGAGATCAGGAACGATAACAGTGTAATATCCATCAACCCGAATTTCTTTCTCATTAGAACCAAATCACAATCACCTGCCTTGCCAACACGATCCTGTCCAACTGAAAGAAGCAGTCTTATCTTTTTTTTTTTTTTTAATTTTTTTTTTTTTGTTTGTTTGTTTTTCGAGACAGGGTTTCTCTGCGTAGCTCCGGCTGTCCTGGAACTCACTTGGTAGACCAGGCTGGCCTTGAACTTAGAAATCCGCCTGCCTCCGCCTCCCAAGTGCTGGGATTAAAGGCTTGCGCCACCACCGCCGCCACCCGGCATCTTATCTTTTTAAAAAATGGGAGATATGAGCAAGAAGCTGTGGGCATGGGAGGTGTGGCCCTGAACACGTGAGTGGGTGGATGTGGATTGGCACAGGCTTTATAGTCAGCCTGGGATGGATGGATGGATGGATGGATGGATGGATGGATGGATGGTGGAAGAAACGCCTCCACAAGATCCAGCTGTAAGGCATTTTCTCAATTAGTGATCAAGGGGGGAAGCCCCAGCCCATTGTGGGTGGTGCCATCCCTGGGCTGGTAGTCTTGCGTTCTATAAGCAAGCAAGCCTGGAAATATCCCTCCACAGCCTCTGCATCAGCTCCTGCTTCCTGACCTGCTTGAGTTCCAGTCCTGACTTCCTTTGGTGATGAACAGCAACACGGAAGTGTAAGCTGAATAAACCCTTTCCTCCCCAACTTGCTTCTTGGTCATGGTGTTTGTACAGGAATAGAAACCCTGACTAAGACAAATTGGTACCAGCATAGTGGGGTATTCCTGTGACAACCTGACCATGTTTTGGGGAGGACTGTGGAAGGACTTTGGAACTTTGGGCTGGAAAATCAATTCAGTGATAAGAGTTCTGTGGGGTGTTGTGTAGCAGCTTGGAAGATAATGTTGAGAATAGTGCAGACGACTGAGGCCAGGCTTGTGAAATTTCGGAGGGAAGATTAAAGACTCTTATCAGGGCTGTTGCTATTTTGATTGTGAGGATTCTGTAGTTTTGGTTAGCTGGGGCTGAAGAATCAGCTGTGGTTACCAAGATAGCAGAACTACTAAAGCGAAAACTTTGCATTACTGGGACTATTGATGTTGGTTAGCTGGAGCTAAGAAATTAGCGGTAATTAAGAGACTAGCATCATTGAGGTGAAATGTGGGAAATACTAAAATGAATTCCTGCCAACTCTCCACAGTGGCTCCAGACCACTGTGGACTCTCTGGAACTGCTGGTCTCTTGGCCAGAAAACTCTCCAGCCCTGCAGGGCCATAGGGCCTCCACTGGGCCGTTTCACTCAGCTGTCTGTTAGCCATCCCTCCAGCAGGGGACCCCGCATTCCTCTTGCTTCCACGGAAATCTCACACACCCCATGGGCTACCAGCTCTCCGTTATTGGTGGACCCACATTCCAGTAACCAAGTAAATCAAAACTCTTAATGCTTAGCTAGCCGATTGGATTTATGTATATTAAATTCACAATTACAAGATGCCAGTGATGAAAGTCTCATCCCAATATTTCTAACCTTATGAAACACACAGAGAAAAACGTCACAAGCCATTGTTCATCACCTCCTGCCTCTGACCTCTGTCTGTCCCCTGTGCCTGTGTACCTGCTCCCTCTGTAACTCTTAGCCCCACCCCCTATTTTCCTGTCCAATCACAGACCCTCTCTGCACTCTTGCATCTGGACAGGAAAGTTCCTGTGACATTTTACCCCTTCGGTTTAATTGAAACAACAACAACAACAATAAAAACTTTCTCTCGGTGGATAGAGCATGAGACTCTTAATCTCAGAGTCGTGGGTTCAAGCCCCATGTTAGGCACCAATTTGTTGCAGTAAATCTCCAACCCAAAAGACCTGGTTAAAGAAATCACAGCCCAATTAGTAGGAATACAAGCTACACGCCTAGATTGGGCAGATCTACCACTACCCTACTTATTCCCATCTATGAGATTCCCATAGAACTAACTTGTGGCTTCTCCAAGCCACATGCTTCTCTCTAATCTCCTTCCACCATCTCCTCTGTGGATCCTCTCTCCTCCCTCCCTTCTCCCCCCCAAAACTTTCCAGCTCTACCTTCCCTCCTCCTTCCCAATCTCGAGCCTTTATTTGAAAAGTTAAGGTGGGGAGAAGGTTCACAAGGCACCTGTATATGTGATCAACTCCTAGTCTGCAGCCCTTTCCAGGAGTGGAATTAACATCAAAATACAAGCCCAGGGCTATCCACAGCAGTGAAATCTTCTGGGAAGAGTTTTCTGAGAGCACACAGAGGCTGTGTTCCAGAGAAAACCAAGGTTGTACCTTGTGCTGCAGCAGGACTTGGTAATGTATAAGAGTCACCCAGGTGGTACTAGTTTTGAAGGCACGAAGGAGGTCATGAAGAACAGCTGAGGCTCGGCACTGTGAGAGGCCACGGAAGGCTATTGGTGAAGGTGCAGCCTCAGTTGCAATTGATGGCCCAGGACGGAAGGGTCATGCTTGTCACCATGAAGAGAGCCTATGAGAGGCTATTGGTGAAGCCTAGTTACAGTGGAAGAGCAGTGTTTTGGAGATGCCAGTAGCATGCAATGACCACCAAGAACAGCAGCAGCAGTGGAGTACAGGCAGCTGAAGCCTAGAAGACAAGGTGTGTGCTACAAAGGGCAGAGCTGGAGAAGTGACCCAAGGCCTTGAAGGAACCTAGAAAATTGTGAGTGGATCCCAGACACTGGACGGTTGGAGTTTGATTTCGCTTTTGATTGTGATTGTGACTGGGCCCTGATATTTTTCCCTCTTTTTTTCCTTTCCTTTCTTTTCTTTTCTTTTTTTTTTTTTTTTTTTTTTTTTTTTGGTTTTTGGATTTTGGTTTTTTTGAGACAGGGTTTCTCTGTATAGCCCTGGCTGTCCTGGAACTCACTCTGTAGACCAGGCTGGCCTCACTCAGAAATCCACCTGCCTCTGCCTCTGCCTCTGCCTCCCAGAGTGCTGGGATTACAGGCGTGCGCCACCACCGCCCGGCTGATATTTTTCCCTCTTGAAGGAAGAAAGTATTTTAGTGGAGTCCACAGTTAAGAGACTTTGAATTTTTAAAAGACCTTGACTTTTAAAAGATATTAGATATTTTAAAGGGATTGAACTTTTAATACACAAGACTGTGGGACCGTTAAAGTTATTTAGATCTTGGGGATGAATAAGAAAGTAAAGGTTAAGGCTTAATGGTGATGTGTTTGTGTCAAGTTAATGAGGGGTCAATTGTACTGGCTGGTTTTGTGTGTCAATTTGACACAGGCTGGAGTTATCACAGAGAAAGGAGCTTCAGGTGAGGAAATGCCTCCATGAGATCCAGCTGTGGGGCATTTTCTCAATTAGTGATCAAGCAGGGAGGGCCCCTTGTGGGTGATGCCATCCCTGGGCTGGTAGTCTTGGGTTCTATAAGCGAGCAGGCTGAGCAAGCCAGTAAGAAACATCCCTCCATGGCCTCTGCATCAGCTCCTGCTTCCTGACCTGCTTGAGTTCCAGTCCTGACTTCCTTTGGTGATGAACAGCACTGTGGAAGTGTAAGCTGAATAAACCCTTTCCTCCCCAACTTGCTTCTTGGTATGAAGTTTGTGCAGGAATAGAAGCCCTGACTGAGACAGGGATCCTGGAAGGTCTGGGGCAGACAGTGAGGGACCCCAAGGGAGAACTGGGTATGGACATCGGGGAAGGCAGGTGGCAGGATGGGAAGCGGCTGCTGGAGGACCATGAGTAGCTTTCTGTTGCCCACCCCCAACAGAAAGCAGACTAAAATAAGGTCTATCCAGGCCTCGATAGGAGAGGAAGGGTCTGGTGTGTCCCAGAGTCAGGGAAATGTGGAGCAAGCGGGCTGGTGAGGAATAGAACCGTAGGAAGCACCCATGACCTTAATTTATGCTCTGTGAGGAAGTAGCCCTCAGCATTTCAGAGACTGTCCGGCTCCCCAGGCCAGATACTGAGAGGCAACCATCCCTGTTCTCTCTGGTATAGTCTGTGATTCCCTGTATTCTAAGAGGAGAGTGGGAAACATTTGGGGTGACTCCTACCCAGTGTCCTTGAGTTCTCTGAAACCCTCTGATGGATATGGTGTCACAGTCAGTCACCGATCTCTGACCTCATGTCCCTCTTCTGTTTTAAGAACCTTTTTCTGCCTCCAGAGCTGTCTGAGAAAGACAAACAAGTGACCACAGCCCCTGTCTTTGCTGAGGGACCAGGAAGGGCATGTTGGATGGAGAGGACTAGGGCCATAGTATACACTAATGCCTGCATTCTCAAGGGGCCTGGAAGCCCCTCACCAGTCCTTTCTTGCAGTTACTTGTAGGCATACATTTTTTTTGCTGCCTACTTTTTTTGTTTTGTTTTTCAAGACCGGGTTTCTCTGTGTAGCCCTGGCTGTCCTGGACCTCCCTCTGTAGACCAGGCTGGCCTCGAACTTAGAAATCCGCCTGCCTCTGCCTCCTAAGTGCTAGGATTAAAGGTGTGCATCACCACTGCCTGGCTACAGCCTACTTTTAATAAGGGTTCAACCTCTCCTCTAGCCCGCCACCCAGCAGAGGTAGTGGAAGAGAAGAGTTATCAGGATGTGGGGGAAGTGGACTTGTTCAGCAACAGTTCTTTGGGGTGGGGGGGGTGAGCTCAATCTTCTTGAGCAGCAGTTCAATCCTGTAGCAAACACCACACCCGACTCAGCAGCTGTAGACCAGTCCGCTAGGCAAGCAGACACCGCACAGGAACCAGCAGCTACAGTCCAGTCCTCTCAGGAGGCAGACACCAGGCAGCTGCAGTTCAATCGTGAAGAAACCGCCAGGCTTTGCCCAGCAGTCTAAGGCAAGGCCGCAGTCCGCTAGCCGCTGCAGGAGCCTCACAAGCGGCTCAGTGGCAAACGATACAGGCGTGTGTTAGCGAAGAACAGTGAGGCAGAGCAAAGCAAACCAGCGCTCAGTGCCCGTCTCCCGCTGTCTGTGAGCTCATATTTATTCTCCTCCATCCCAGGTCCTTGCTATATTTATATGTATCTTCCTTCATCTCAGGTGTCTGCTATAGCAAGACATCCTTTCACCCGTGTCTGCTTCAGGACAACAACATTTGACATAACTAACTTCCCGAAGAACTAGAAGTTTCCACGTCAGCTACCCCCGCGCGTGTGTCTATGTAGCAGCTTTGAGACAACTCTCTGGACATACATACCAGGACAGTTCGAGCTAGTTCGTTGTTTGCCTATGGGCAAAGGAGGGGTAGGAAGTGGTTAGTTCGAGATGGCGTCTGGTGCCATCCTGAGTGGCTGCTGCGGTCAGGGAAGGTGGGAGGCTCCTCAGCTCCTCATGGTGGGTCCCTACGGCTGGCACGGGCTCAGAATGAGGAGCGGAGGCAATCTGATTGCTATTGTGGTTATCTGTTGTTCCAGCTTGTTTTTATTTTATTTTATTTTTCAAAGATTTATTTATTATTATATGTAAGTAAGTACACTGTAGCTGTCTTCAGACACTCCAGAAGAGGGCCTCATTACGGATGGTTGGGAGCCACCATGTGGTTGCTGGGATTTGAACTTAGGACCTTCAGAAGAGCAATCAGTGCTCTTACCCGCTGAGCCATCTCTCCAGCCCGTTTTTATTTTTTGAGACAGGGTTTCTCTGTGTAGCCCTTACTGGCCTGGACCTCCCTCTGTAGACCAGGCTGGACTCGAACTCAGAGATCTTCCTGCCTCTGCCTCCCGGATACTGTGCAACACTGAGCCCAACTCTAGGATTTGTGTGCGCATGTGCATTCCTAGCTTTCGATCTGGGGAGTTTCCTTTCAGGCGGAGGCCTTCCAGAGCCGGGGTAGGCGGATTAGCCAGGGTGTGAGCTGTGACCGGGAGGCACCAATCTGTGCCCACTCTTTGATTTCTCGCCCCTGCTGCAGCGGAGGCCCAGAGATGTCTACTCATGCCTGTTCCTAATCCACAGCTGGCCTGGATTCTGTGCATGTCTCTGATGAAAAGTGGCACATTGGGAATATTAATTTCTTCTCACTGTATTTTTTTTTAACTTGGTCCTTTTTGCCTGGCTGGTTTAAAACTCAAAGTCTTCACTAACATGAGACAAGTGCTGTACCACTGAGTCACACCCCAGCCAGCATCTTCTGTCCCTAGAACTGTCATTAGATGACACAATGAGAAGCAGGCTAGGAGGAATGGCACACACCTGCAATCCCAGCTCTCGGGGGTGGGTGTGGGGGTGGGAGTAAGGGGCGTCGGGGAGAGAGGATCAGGAGTCCAAGGCTGATGTATTACACACACACACACACACACACACACACACACACAGAGAGAGAGAGAGAGAGAGAGAGAGAGAGAGAGACACAGAGGTATGTGTATATAGAAAGGGGATTTATTAGAATGGCTCACAGGCTGTGTTCCAGCTAGTCCAACAATGGCTGTCTACTAACAAAAGGTCCAAGAATTTAGGATCGTTTAGTCCCTGAGCTGGTCTCAGTTGGTCTTCGGGACATGCTGGAATCTTGAAGCAGGCTGTAATGGCAGTGAAGGGATGGCCTTGCCAGCCAGGGCGAGCAGGCAAAGAGAGCAAGTGTCCTTCCTCCATGTCCTTTATACAGGCTGCCAGCAGGTGTGGCCCAGGTTAAAGGTGGGTCTTCCCACCTCTAAAGATCTGGATCAGAAATGGATCTCCCTACTTTAAATGACTTCATTAAGAAAAAAAAAATCCCCCACATGTGTGCCCAGCCATCTGGGTTTTAGTTAATTCTTGATTAACTAAATTGACAACCAAGAACAGCCAGCACGGTCTCTGTCTGCTGCTTTGGGGTTTTGAGGCTAACCTGGGCTACATGAGACTACATCCCAAAAGACAGAAAGAAACAAAAATGCAACAGTCCAAACTCCAAAAGCAACAAGTAAAAAAGAAGCCAGTGACAGAAAGGAGGTTTTAACCTTTCTCTGGAATCCAGAAGCATGACTGACCCAATGGAAGCTGGGGGCCGTGGGCCAGAGGGGGAGAGGCGTGGGCAAGACAGTGCTGCTTTCAGTGTATTATCGAACTGTAGAAGTTAAATACCAACAACATAGAATCAGCCAATCAATAAATGGGGGGAGTGAAATGAACACAGTTTTTTTGTTTGTTTTTTTGTTCTTTGAGACAGGTTTTCTTGGTTTCTCTGTGTAGCCCTGGCTGTCCTGGAACTCACTCTGTAGACCAGGCTGGCCTCGA
Organism: Apodemus agrarius; assembly: GCA_964023405.1. Classification (NCBI taxonomy): domain Eukaryota; kingdom Metazoa; phylum Chordata; class Mammalia; order Rodentia; family Muridae; genus Apodemus; species Apodemus agrarius. The sequence goes on along the minus strand of OZ030015.1, from coordinate 85,074,721 downwards.
ACTCAGAAATCCGCCTGCCTCTGCCTCCCAAGTGCTGGGATTAAAGGCATGGCTACCACTGCCCGGCTGAAGACAGTTCTTAAAGGAAAAATCGCAGTGCTGGGAGAGTGGTCAGCAGCCTTAACTCTCGGGGAAATCAAATGGTTAAAGCTGTACGGTGAGTCCCGCTTGCCCCAGTTAGAATGGCTAGCGCCAAGGAGACCAATCACAAGAAACACCGATGGCTACATCCACCGAGGGAGGGAGTGTAGCTTTTGCAGCCACTGGGAAAGGCACTACAGAGGTTTGTATCCTGTTGGGCTGGTTCTCTCTCTCTCTCTCTCTCTCTCTCTCTCTCTCTCTCTCTCTCTCTCTCTCTTCCAAGACAGGGTGTCTCTGTGTTTTCCTGGCTGTCCTGGAACCACATAGACCAGGCTGGCCTTGAACTCGGATATCCACTTGCCTCTGCCTGGTAAGTGCTGAGATTAAAGGCTTGTGCCACCACTGCCTCTTTTACTGATGCATTCCTCTCTGTAGTAAGAAACAGAGCAAGTCTGGATGTCCATCAGTATATGAATGGATAAAGAAAATGTGGTACACTCGGACTACGGGGTTCTGTGCTGCTGTAAGGAAAAATAAGATGAAAAAATAGAAATTAAAAAAATCAGAGCCGGGTGGTGGTGGCGCATGCCTGTAATCCCAGCACTCTGGGAGGCAGAGGCAGGTGGATTTCTGAGTTTGAGGCCAGCCTGGTCTACAGAGTGAGTTCCAGGACAGCCAGGGCTACACAGAGAAACCCTGTTGCAGAAAAAAAAAATCAGGCTGGGCATAGAGGCACACACCTTTAATTACAGCACTTGGGAGATCCAAGCAGGAAGATCTCTGAGTTCAAGATTAGCCTGGTCTACATAGTGAGAACCAGGACTACATAGAGATACCCTGCTCAAAAAACCCAACCCAAAACCAAATCAAACCAAACCAAAACACACAGACACAGACTGACAGACATGTATCTATGTGGGGATCTGATGCCCTCTTCTGGTGTGTCTGTAGACGGTGACAGTGAACTCGCATATATGAATAAGTAAATCTTTTTTGTTTTTTGTTTTTTTTCAAGACAGGGTTTCTCTGTGTAGCCCTGGCTGTGAAAGGATAAGGTTATAAGCTAGGAATCCCCTGTGCCTGGGCACGTGGGAGGCACCTGGATCTCCAACTCCAGTGGGGAAGGGTGGGCACAACACTGCGTGGCGGCCACGTAAGCGGAAATGACTTAACTAGTTCTTCCGGCCTCTGTGAGAGGCTGATAGGTCATCAGAGAGCATGAGTTCGGATGGTTTGAACTGATTGGCTTAGAAGCTTGTGGTAGGCGGGTTCTGCTATAAGTCTATAAAAGGCAAGGCAAGCCAGTCCTTGGCGGGCTTGCTTCTTTACTCTGCTGGGGAAGCTGTAGCCCCCCAGAGCTCTGGAAATTAAAATCCTCTTGCGAAATTGCATCAGGTCTGTCTGTCGTGAGTGTTTTGGGGTGTGCCGGTTTCCGAGGCATGGGGTGCAGAAATACCCCGTTTTTTTCTTTCGGTTCTTACATTGGTGCATTGGCCGGGAACATGCGGGCACCCCTACACACTCGAGAAACAACTTGGAGGTAAGGGGACCCCCTCTGAAGTGTGCGTGTGCTGGCCGGCCGATGTCTGATTGTCCTGAGTGTTTGAATGCGGCTCTGCGGTCTGTATGTGTGTTTACAGAGGAAGTGGATGTGGAATCCCACTTCGGGCAGCTGCCACTGTGAGCCGTAAGGACACAGGGGCCGTGGGAGGGGACACCCTCGGGCCACAGGCTGCGAGACCCCAGAGGACGCTCTGGGGTGTATGTAAGTCTGCCAGGGATGCCTAGTAGACTCTGGTGCCGGTCACTGACCGACTCTGTGCTTGTAAGAGATGCGGATGGGTCGTAAAGTCTTGAATCTGTTGGTTTCTGTTTTGTGCATTGCTGTTCTTGTGTGCTTTTATCTACTGAGCCTGTATTGGTGCGGAGAGTTCGACTGGCAGTGGAAACCGCCGGGGTCCGGAAGACCCTGGAGGAGGCTCTTCTCTGTATTCGGTTTCTGCAACGAGCAGGGGCAGGAACATTCGGTATCTGAAATTGGGCCCGTCTAGCAGCAGATTGTATGTTGATTTTCCTTGCTCTAGGTTCTTGAATTTAGACGCCTGATAGTGGCAGGGTCAGGCTGTCTATGTGGTGATTGTTTCTGTTTTGTATAGTCTTGTGTTCTCGGACTTAGATGACTGACGCATAGGGATTTAGACCGACTGGTAATTTTGTTAAGAATTTAGACCGACTGAAAGGACCGCCATGGTGGGCTCTGTGGCAGCAAGATCAGGTCCCGTGACTCAGGCCCGCCATGTTGAGGTCTTTGGCGCCAAAATCGGGTCCCGTGACTCAAGCCCGCCATGTTAGAACAAGAAAGAGACAAAATATTTAAGCTGTGAGGCCCCCTAGTGGGGGAAATAATTTCTAACAAGACACCCAAAGTGGCGGATGTAGGAATTCTGAATTTAAGTTAAAGATGGCTTATTTCATTTATTTTAAATTGTTTAAATTATTATAATAGATATACTGTTAAGCTGTGGCTTTATTGTTTCTCTGGGGAAGAGGTCAAAAATAAGGGGGAACCTCTAGAAGACTAGATTCTGAAACATTAAGCAAAAGATCTGTCATCTGTCTCCGTGATGCTAAAAGCTTGTTTTGAGAATTATATTATGTTCAAGGCATAAATTCTTATTTGATACTGATTTTATTTTGATACAAAATTAAGGTTTTCATTGGTATAAATACTAAAAATGCAAAAATGCAGGATTTACACCCAGTCCTTTCTTGCTGTTATTGTTATAGATCTGAAATGTTTAAGCCTATGAGTTTGGGGCCATACAAAAATATAAGGCTCTGAGTTATTATTAGGGTGTTTTCAATGTTTTAATTAGAGTTGCTTCTGTTATGGCGAGAGAGAGAGAGAGAGAGAGAGAGAGAGAGAGAGAGAGAGCATCGAGATTGCCTCTCTTCATTTACAAACTCAATGTGTCTATAGGTTATTATATGACTTAATAATTCCTGATTCTTTAAGTCTGTCAGATGTTCTTGTGCCAGAAGGCTGAAGATCAATGTTTCAACATTTTGAAGTATAAACTGTTCAGGTGTTTAGCAATCTCTATCATTTGGCTAAGTCTTAAAAGGTGTGTTAAGCTTTCTATATATTTTCAGTTAATATTGGTCACTCTTGGATTTCTGACGGGGATAAAAACTGTTAGTCTCATAGTCAGCTCAAGCTCTTTAATCTTGAAAGCTGATATAGGTTTACAGAAATGATTTTCAGGTGATATAAAATTTATAGCCAAAACATGAGTCAGGTGTTAATTCTTATAGTCTTTCAAGATAGTAAAGATGACAAAGGTTCTGTTTGACAGAGATTGGATGTTAGGCCTATCTTAAAGTTTATAATTTACAAAATGATGATAGTATGCTCAATTTATATTTAGAGAAGACCACAGAATGGAGCAGAAGATCTGAAACCACCTATCCTGATTCACGGTGACACCCTCACTAAAGACATATTTCCCAAGAGACTGATTAATCTCTTTGAGACTGTTTTATTTGTAATACAGGAAGCCAGAAAAGAATACCCCCTCAGACGAAAGGTAAGAGGCACCTGAAGGACTGACACCAGACTCCATTGGCAGGTCTTGAGGGCATGATAGCCCACAGATTTGGCTAAGGTATGTGAAGCAGGGACCAGAGGAGTCACTGGCAGCCTTTCTAGTGCAGCTCAGAAGCATTTTGCTATACACCCCAGACTAGAAGGACTTTAGTTTGCTGAGAAAGTATGTAGAGGGATTTGGTACGAGTTATTTAGAAGGTCTGTAGAGAGATTTGGTGGTGCAGGTTGTTAGAAAAGTCTATCGAGAGATTTAGTATAGTTTGCTGAGACAGGGAGAGAGAGTAGAAAGAAAAAATGAGAGAAGGAAGCTACAGAAAATCCTGGCTAAAAGGCAGAAAGGAATCAATGTGCATACTATATGGAGAGGCCACTAAGCCAGAGTGTGCCCTAACAAGCTGGGAGCAAGAACTCACAGGTCTTGGGAGAAGTGGCCCCAAATGGCAAAGGTGTTATCCCTGGATAAAGACAATGACTAGGGGAGATGGGTGTTCTGACCACCTCCCCCAACCCTGGATAACTGTGAGAGGGAAAGAGAAACCCACTCAGTTTTTGATGGACACAGGGGCTTAACACACGGTCTTCCAACCCAATGGCCCTGTTTCCAAGAAAAGATCTAGGGTCCAAGAAGCCACTGGCACCAAAATAATGTTCATGGACTACCCGAAGAACAATGGACCTAGGGATGGGATGGGTAACCCATTCATTTAAGGTCACCCCAGGATGTTCCTAACTGTTGGAGCAAGGCATACTCTCCAAAATGGTGGGGAGGACAGATATATTTACTGTCCAAAGGGCTGCAGCAACTGGCCCAAAAAGAGAGACTGACCCCTGCTGAAAGTTGCTACAGACAGGAGCAATTTTCTCCGTGAAGGATAGGGACAAGCAGGTGCTGCTATGGTGGGCAGCACAAATGGCATCTGGGTAGAAGAATCTTTACCCCCTGGCATGTCAATGCAAAAAGTGGAGCTAATGGCCCTTACCAAGACCTCGGAACTTGGAGACAGCAAGAAAATCAACATCCACATGGATAACAGGTATGCCTTTGCCACAGCCCACGTCCACAGGTGTATATGCCAAAAGGACTGCTCACATCAGAGAAAACCAACAGGAAATCTTGGACCTCTTAGATGCCCTAATGAAGCCAACAACTGTGAGTATCACCCTCTGCCCAGGATGTCAAAAGGGAAAAGACTCAGTGGGCAATAGCCCAGCAGAGCAAATGGCTCCAAGGATAGATATACAGGAGCCTATACTGGTTGTGGGTCTGCGAGAGGCATCCACTGAAAAATGGGACAAAGTGAGATAGCCTCACTTAAAATATGCCGAAGAAAAAAGGACTGAGATTGATAGCCATCTGACCAACTATTACCAAGGAAAGGTGCACACAAGAAGGGAGAATTATACTCCCCAGAAAGTAAGCCAAGGACTCGCCAGGGCAAATGCACACATGAACTCATTTAAGGGATCAATAAAACAGTGTAAGGTATGCCAGCGAGTGAATGCTTATGCAGCAAAGAGTAAATAAGGCAGAAGACCTAGAAGAGAACAACCTAGAGTATATAGAGGTTTTATAAAAGATAAGGCAGGAAAGTATTATCTCCTAGCACTTGTAGATAGTTAATCTAGATAGATTGAGACTTCCCCTAGCAGGCAGGAAACAGCAGCCAGGGTTAAAAGAAATTTTCCCGAGTTTCAGAGTGCCCAAGGTAATTGGATTAGACAATGGTTCTGTTTTTGTTTCTAAGGTAAGTCAGAAATTGACAGATATTGGGGACTAATTGGAAACGTTATTGGATATACTGTCCCCAGGGCTCAAGACAGCTAGAGAAAATAAACAAAACTCTATGAGAGACCTTAACTAAATTGACCTTGGAGACTGGTTTAGGCTGGGTGGTGCCTCTCCCCTTGTTTCTGAATAGTCCTTGCCATTTTAATCCTCTTTGTTACCCCAATTTCTTTGTCATCTACTGGGTCCTCCCGAGAGGTGTACCACAACATGAGAATTGGCTCAAACTGTCCGCTTTAATGCTCTAGGCATGTCAGAGACTCCTCGCTGCTTCCAGACAGGTTACTGGATCTGTCAAAGAAGGCTTCAGAAACAGTTGCTGGAACCCTGGTGAAAGAGATCCTCACCAAATTGATCACAGAGACTGGACCTTTGCTCTCTAGGCTCGAGGCGCTCCAATGGATAAGGCATCGAGGTCCCGGAGGCCTACTCAGGAGGAGATCCACAAGTCCCACATTGCTTCCAAGTTGGAGATATGGTCTACATTAGATGCCACCACGCGGGAAACTTTAAGACTCAGTGAAAAGACCTTTATCTTGTATTCTTGACCACCCTGTTTTCTGCCCTGATAGGACCCCTAATGATAATTCTCCTGTTTCTTACAGTTAGACTTATACAGTCAATAGATTAGTTGCCTTCATCAGGGACCAGGTGAGCGCGGTCCAGATTATGGTACTTAGGCAGCAGTATAAGAGCCTTCTGAGACAAGAAGAGGCTGACCTTTAATTCTCCTAGTTCTAAGGTTAGAACTATTAACAAGACAGGAAGTGGGGAATGAAAGGATAAGGTTATAAGCTAGGAATCCCCTGTGCCTGGGCACGTGGGAGGCACCTGGATCTCCAACTCCGGTGGGGAAGGGTGGGCACAACACTGCGTGGCGGCCACGTAAGCGGAAATGACTTAACTAGTTCTTCCGGCCTCTGTGAGAGGCTGATAGGTCATCAGAGAGCGCGAGTTCGGATGGTTTGAACTGATTGGCTTAGAAGCTTGTGGTAGGCGGGTTCTGTTATAAGTCTATAAAAGGCAAGGCAAGCCAGTCCTTGGCGGGCTTGCTTCTTTACTCTGCTGGGGAAGCTGTAGCCCCCCAGAGCTCTGGAAATTAAAATCCTCTTGCAAAATTGCATCAGGTCTGTCTCTCGTGAGTGTTTTGGGATGTGCCGGTTTCCGAGGCATGGGGTGCAGAAATACCCCGTTTTTTCTTTCGGTTCTTACAGCTGTCCTGGAACTCACTCTGTAGACCAGGCTGGCCTCGAACTCAGAAATCCGCCTGCCTCTGCCTCCCAGAGTGTTGGAATTACAGGTGTGTGCCACCACCGCCTGGCGAAATAAATAAATCTTAAAAAGAAGTCTGTGGGACTAAGCTAAAACCATTTTTTAAACCATGAAAATATGAATTGTCCTCGTTGTTTATATTAGAAGGAAAACAGCCTGGAGAGGCTCTGAGCACTTGCCAAACAAGGGAGCAATAGGACTGGAATTCAGATCCTGAGACTTTCAGCAAGATTCCGAAGCGGAACCCAGAGCAAGCTGATTACGGAGACTAGCCAGATCCATGAGCTCTAGGTTTGATTGAGAGACCTGCCTCAAAAGTGAAGGTGGAAGACTGAAGATTCTGAATAATGGCAGTCTAACAGGTGTGGGTCAAAGGAGGATACAGGTCAGCCCTCCCCGTTAGCTTAGAGGGAAAAGGAGACAGAAACCAAGCAATAGAATAATGGTTATGTCTTTACTAATCTGGGATTTCAGCCATTAACAATTTAAACGGCATGGCAGCTCATGCCTCTAATCCCAGCACTCGCAGGCTCTGAGGATTTCAGCAAATACCAGGCCAGCCAGTACCGCATGAGGAGACTGTCCCAAGACAAAATAAACCAAAGGGGGAAAAAAATCTAAGGAGGAAAATGATAGGATCATTTCAGTAGAAATGTAAGGGCGCCGTGTAAAGCACAGTGTATGCTCATTTCCTAGAAAACAGGGAACACACTGGCGCTGCTAGAATCTGACCAGAGTATACGGAAACACACAGGAAGCAAACTCAGCAGGTAGGATGGGATGGCCACACCCACCACGCCTACTTCACACTGCACAGGAGATCTAGCAAGAGCAGGACAGCAAGAGAGAGAGGCCAAATAGTAAGTCTTATGAAGGGAGGAGGAGGGGGAGCACGAGGAGGGGGAGGAAGAACAGAAGGGGGAGGAGGGGGAAAAGGAGGAGGAGGAGAAGGAAGGGGAAGAGGATGCCATATTGCTTCATGATGATCAGATATGTGCAACAAAACTACACGTTTACAGATAAGTTGGGAAAATAACAGCATTTCGATACAATTAATATTCACAAGGCAGATCACCAATAAATGCAAAATGAAATTTGTAAAATATAAAATACTTAGGAAAGCATCAGAGGGTATAATCGAGCTCTAATCCTTTGTTATAAAATATGAGCCATCTTAGAAAAGAGTACAAGACAAATATAATACCAAATAATTAGAAGATATGATATTGTAAGAATGTTGATTTTTTTTTCTCCCGTTAATTTAGAGATTCAGGATATCCCCAACAGTTGACTGATTTGAAAATGCAAAAGATTAAAACCAGCCATGATTTGAAAACAAAAAACAAAAAAAACCAAAATTAAAACCGATTTATTTTTATTTTTGTGCGAGTGCGTGCAGGCATGAGCCCAGGTGTCATCATGTGTGTGCAGTACCTCCAGAGGCCCAGAAGAGGGCACTGCACTCCCTAGGATGGTGTTACAGGAGGTTGTGGGCTGCCTGATGTGGGTTCTGGGAACTGAACTCATGTCTTCTGCAAGAGCAGTTAAGTGCTCTTAACAGCTGAGTCCTGTCTCCAACCGCAGCCACGATATTCTTCAAAAAGAGCAAGGTGGAAAAACTTGTTCCACTACATTAAAGACTGGTTATAAAACCTGTGAATATTTTAGTGTGGCACTGGAGCTGAGGTAAAAACAAAACAAAACCCAGGACGAGACATCTCAGAAACGATCCCGTGTGTACAAGGACATCTGAAACGATCCCGTGTGTACAAGGACATCTGATATATGAGAAAATAATGACTGAAGGTTAGTGAGAAAGCCTAGGGTCAGGGCAGTGGGGGCAGGGCCAGGACAGCGGGGGGCAGGGCCAGGACAGCGGGGGGGGGGTTGGGGGGGGCAGGACCAGGACAGGGGGGGGGGAGGGCAGGGCCAGGGCAGCGGGGCGGCCGCAGACAGAGTGGTTTCTAGAGGCCATCCCTCCACACTAACTCCAGAAGCACTTTGAGTCAAAACAGTAAAAAAGCAAAAACTGTAATTATAGTAATGACATCAAAACTCCAGTTCTTCAGTCTCATCAAAGTATATCGCGAGCTGGTTAGAGGCCGCACAGTGTGAGAGAAGCTACTTAAAACAACGTGCAGTTCTGAGATTGGCATCCAGGATGAGACGGAGTTCTTATAGGTCAGTAACAGCAACAACAACAAAGACCCATTAGAAAAATGTGTGGGGGCTCAGTGGTTAAGAACACCGACTGCTCGCTCAGGGGTCCCGAGTTCAAATCCCAGCAACCACATGGTGGCTCACAACCATCTGTAATGGGATCTGATGCCTTCTTCTGGGGTGTCTGAAGATAGCTACTGTGTACTTATAATAAATAAATCTTAAAAAGAAAAACAAAAATGCGAGGGATTTCAACGGCACTGTCTTTAAGAGCATTGCTTTGGGAGGGTCTACAAGTACTGGGAAGTAAGGGGTAGGCCCTGACACAGGCACAAGGGGCGGGGCCTTGAGGCAGCCCTGGGTGCAGCTTCTCCAGCTGCCACACCTTCCCTACCATGAGAAAATGCCTCCGTACGCTTGGGCTGCGGGCAAGCCTGTAAGGTATTTTCGTAGTTAGTGATTGGTATGGGAGGGCCTAGCCCATTGTGGGTGGTGCCCTTTGGCTGGTGGTCCTAGGTGGTAGAGCTGGGGGCTCAGAAGGCTGAGCAGGCCACGGGGAGCAAGCCTGTAAGCCACACCCCTCCATGGGCTGGGCATCAGCTTCTGCCCCCAGGTTCCACTGCTTTTGCTGAAGAACTGTGGTTTCTTTTCTTTTGGTTTGGTTTTGGTTTTTCGAGACAGGGTTTCTCTGTGTAGCCCTGGCTGACCTGGAACTCACTCTGTGGACCAGGCTGGCCTCGAACTCCGAAATCCTCCTGCCTCTGCCTCCCAAGTTGTGGGATTAAAGGCGTGTGTCACCACTGCCCAGCTATAAGTACACTGTAGCTATCTTCAGACACCCCAGAAAAGGGCATCAGATCTCATTATGGATGGTTGTGAGCCACCATGTGGTTGCTGGGATTTGAACTCAGGACCTTCAGAAGAGCAGTCAGTGCTCTTAACTGCTGAGCCATCTTTCCAACCCCAACTGATGAACTGTTATTCAGACCTTTTCCTCTCCAAGTTGCTTTTGTGAATGGTGTTTCATCATAGAAATAATAACCTGAGGGAGTCTCTGCAGGTGTCAGTCAGGGGAAAGAGGATTTGGCTCAGACTGACTTCCTTAACCTGGCTCAAGACTTCAGGGATATTAAGGCATATTTAAGCGTATTTAAGCACAGTATAATTTGATATAATACAATTCCTGGTGCACAAGGAAACATACATTGAAACTCAACTCAGGGTACATATCATTTCTTCCAAGAAGATGGGTTCTGGAGACAGGCTTCCTTCATTCCCTTAAGGGCCTAGAGAAGGATCTGAAATGGTCTCCGTCAAACAGTGGAGAGGCCATTTGGGCTAACAGCCACCTCTGGTCCCGCCCGTGGGAGCTTCGGGAGTCCCCAGCTGTAGGGGTCATTTAGATCACCGGCCACCTCCGGTTTGGGTTGTAGGACCGCGCTATGGCCTGGCCCGGCAGATAGCACAGGACCCCAGGCTGGCAGTCATCCCCAGTCCTCCGCTTCCTGGCTAGAAGGGCAGGTTTTACGTCCATTCCCTTGAGAGGACAGTTCTGCCTACTTAACAGTGCTGGTTTCTCTAGCGATCTGTGGGCACAAAGACCTTTGTGCCGTGCCCCCAGCAGCGGCTCTGAGACCCTGGGTAATTAATTAGGATCTGCTTTGTGCTGAAAGCTCTTTTCCACAATCATGTTCCACGAAATGAGCGGTGATGTTCGGGTTTGTACTTGAGCATCTTTTCTGTTGCCTCAGCGTGATCCCCACCTCCCCACCTGTCATTTTAGTCTCCGAAGGACAGAAGGTCCCACACAAGTATCTAGGCCAATGAACAGCACAAGAAAATGGCCTTTGTCAGAGACGAGCAAAAAATGACAGAGCCAGGACTCGAACCAGAAAGCCCAGGTCCTCCCGCCTCCATCTGTTGTGGGAAATATTAAAAAAAAAATTGAGCCGGCCTGTTCCCGCCCTCGTGCCTCCAACTCTCTGTCCTGGCAGCCTGGCCGGCCACGCACTGGCAAGCAATGGCCGATTTGTTTTTATCTCATGGAGATTCAGACTCTGAACTCCACAGTCTCTCCACCCAGCTCACTAGGTTCCCACTGGCGAGTCGCTACCACGCCAACCCCGTGCTACAAATCCCCCACAACCCTTGTGGTACACATCTGGCAAACCCACGCTTGGCCGCTGAACCTTTCTCTCTTGAACCCAGATGAGCCTCTGCATGAAGGAAAACCCAACACAGACTGAGTTCAGGAACAACAGTAACTCAGTCTCTGGGCGCGACAACTAAAACCTAATCTTGTAAGCCTTTTTAAAATCTGATCCCTCCGGGATCGAATCCTTGCGGATCCGCCATGATACCAGCAGCTACATCTTACCCCTCTGCTGCCCGGGTTCCAAAAGGAGACTACAGAGGCCTTCATCGCTTGCTTCCTATCCCCTGACCCAGCTATGCCCTGAGAGACTCATTAAAAGCCATCGGTTTATCAGATGCGTTGTAATCCCAGGTACTGTGAGGATAGGCCAAGGTCTGTCTGGGATCAGAGCATGATCAAGGCTAACCCAGGCAAACCAGGAAGACCCTGGTTAACCCAGGCAAATCAGGGGAACCCTGTCTCAAAAAAAACAAAAACAAAAACAAAAACAAAAAAACAAAACAAAACCGAAAGATGGGCACCTATTGGGCGGAAAAAGACTTTCAAAAGAGGTTAGGGATATAGTTCAGTACTTAATTAGCATGGGAAGACCCTCGATTCAACTCCAAGTATCACAAAAAAATAAAACCAAAAGACGTCGCCAGCATGGTGGTGTTTGCCTGAGGTCCTAGCTACTATGGAGGTGGAAGTAGGGGGATCCTTTACACCCTGAGGTTAGAAGAGCCAGCCTGGGCAATACGTCAGTTTCTTGGTGGTAGTTCTCGCAGAGGGAAATAGTGATAGAGGAGAATTGTTCAAAGGTTTTAAATGAGCTTGCAACGTGTTTGCTTTTGAAATCTGAAAGAACCAAAAGCCTCTCAGGAGACCCATGACGAGAAAGCACAAAAGCAGACAACCGGCAACAGAAGCTGTAACCGCAGGCCTCTCCACCCGCGCCCCAGCGCCCCGGTTCCTTATTTATTAATTAACTCCCTAGGCCTAAGTTAGGGCTGTTCTCACTAGCTTGTGACTTATTTAATCCGTTTAAACTGTCCTATGTCTGCTTACCTCTTCTCAGTTTTATATATCCGACTCCCTCCTCAGAGTGCTGGTGGTGAATCTCCTGCCTCTGACTATCTCCCAGAGTCTCTCTCTCTCTCTCTCTCTCTCTCTCTCTCTCTCTCTCTCTCTCTCTCTCTCTCTCTCTCTCCTTCCTGCCTTTTCTGCCTTTTGCTAACAAGCCGTCAGCTTTTTATTGACAGGTGATGCTTCTCCACAGCACACAAGACTTTCCCCACAAGAAGCCACCTAGCAGAAAAAGGACAGTGGAGTTCATTTGCACAGCTCGGCACAGCCGCGTCCACTGGGGAGGGTGACAGTTGTGAGCCCGGCACAGGTGCTTGACATTCCAGTGAGGGGGAGCGGAGGCTGCAGTCGCTGTCCTTCTGTCTCTCACTTTGGGGCTCTGGTCTCTGCGTGTTGCGTTCTTGGGGATTGTCTGCGTTATGATTCATTTGACGTCTTTTCTTGAGAAGATTGTGTCTGAGTCTTTTTAGAAAAATCCTAAAAGTAGCTCTATTAATTCCAGCCACTATCTGGAAGTCTTCCTTATGCCCTAGGGGCCATTAAAGCCCAGATAAACATAGAGGAGGCCATTACTCCTGGGATCTTTTTGGGGTGTCTGCCCCTGAGCAAACTCAAATAGTGTGATTGGGGCAGGGTAAACAGAGACAACTGACAGCCTCTGAGTGGCCAGGGGAACAGGTTACAGAGTCAAGGCCTCCCTTTGCAGTATGCTTACAGCTCCCTGACAATGTTTAAAGGTAGGGGGTTGTACAGGGTACGCCCCTGAGGACTAGAACTCAGCACACAAGATAAATTGACTAAAATAAACGTTTCCTACTTTATAACCCAGTTGATGGTATGTATAGTAAACAAAGTTAGGTATTAGTATTTGCTACTCTTAAGGGATCAGTTCAGATAGTCTGTTTGTCTCAAGTACTTTAAAACTGCTAACACTGGCAGCCCAAAAGCAGGCTGTCAGGTAATAAATGTGTTCACTTTGGAGGAGACATTCTTTACATTCTTTAAATTGGACTTATAGGGTTGATAATAAAAATAAAATCGGTTCATCTGTTCTGCTTGTATTTTCTATTGTGACTGAACTTGTGACCCTGGCTATGTAATGAAAAAAAAATCAAACACGTCATCTGTACTTCGTGGATGGTCATTAGTCTGTCTTCGTTCTTCGAAAGCTGTATAAATAAGGAAGCACCTGGTTGCCAGTCAGCTTCGCGGTTCCCCTGATCACCAATGCCTCATTCACTCCTCCCTCCCCTCCTTATCTCCTCTGTCCTGTCAGCAAGGACCCAGGAAGGCTCCTGGCACGGTTCTGGACATTCTGAGAAGGTTCACACATCGCTGGCAAGCAGAAACGTGGTGTTAAGACTGTCTAGTAATTCACAGAGCACTGACTGGTGCCTGGACATTGACTCTTGTAGGAGACGTCATGATTGGTTGGAAATTACATAAGCTGTTAGTCTTCTGTTCTCGTCGTCTCTCCGAGAAGCTTGCTAGCAGGTTGGTAGAGCATACATGTTCAAGCAATGGTATTCTTTAAACAAACAAACAAAAAAGGTTGACTTGTGCATTTTGCCCTTGTGTGTGTCCGTGTGCCACTTTTGTGCCTTACGTCAGAGAGGGCAGAAGAAAGCACTGGACGCCCTGGAACTGGGGTGATGGATGTTTGTGAGGCACTATGTGGGTGCTGGGCTCGAACCCAGGCCCTCTGAAAGAGAAGACAGTCCTCTTAACTACCAAGCCATCTCTCCAGCCTGAAATTGTGCTCTTGAAAGTTTGTATGATCTGTGGTTTTCTTTTACTTCAATGGTGTTTGGTATATGGCCAGAATACTTTTACTAAAGTGTATTTTCTGATCTAAGGTATGCACAAATGTTCTTAAAAGTTTCAAGCAAAGGCATCCACAAGACAGAAAGGCAAGACTCTCGCCATCAAAGCTGAGGCCTGTTCACATTGCAGTGGGTCAGATGGACATTAGAGCAAATGAATGGGACCCACGTGCTCCTCTATCATTAATAATCTACTGTGTTGGCAGTACAAAGTACAAATGTTATTTAACAGTGATGTTTGGTAGATAACAGTTATGTGACACCTGACTTCTTACAGACAAGATGAAAGAGGGCTGGGGCTTTTCTTTTCTTTTTCTTTTCTTTTCTTTTCTTTTCTTTTCTTTTCTTTTCTTTTTTTGGATTTGTTTTTTTCAAGACAGGGTTTCTCTGTATAGCCCTGGCTGTCCTGGAACTCACTCTGTAGACCAGGCTGGCCTCGAACTCAGAAATCCGCCTGTCTCTGCCTCCCAAGTGCTGGGATTATAGGCATGTAGGGGCTTTTCAATACTACACTGTGAGGATGATGTTACAATTTATGTTTCCATTGAGCAATGTGAGAGTTGGCTTTGTTGCCATTTCAGGACTTTTTTTTTTTTTTTTGAAGATTTACTTATTTTATTTAAATGAGTACACTGTCGCTGTCTCAGACACACCAGAAGAGGGCATCAGATCCCATTACAGATGGTTGTGAGCCACCATGTAGGTGCTGGGAATTCAACTCAGGACCTTTGGAAGAGCAGTCAGTGCTCTTAACCGCTGAGCCATCTGTCCAGGGGCCGATTTGAAACCCTGTATGCTCTTCTTCAACAGAACTGCCTGTCTTCAGTGACTCTAAAATGACGCCTAGAAACAAAGGAAGGAAAAGTACCCCCATTCCTGAGCTAAGTTAAGTGGCAATCCCCTAAACACAGGAGCAGAGAGCCATATCTATCCAAGCAGCTTGGGTAAAAGGCAGTTGCCAGGACACAGTTGCCAGGACACAGTTGCCAGGATGCAGTGGGATGAGGCTTTTTTTTTTTTTTCAGTCCCAGGTATGTCGCTGAGGTCGAGTACTTGCTAGTATATGTGAGGCCTTGGGTTCCACCCTAGCATTGCAAACAAAACCACTGTGCCCCAAACCAAAACAGGCCAAACACACAAAAAACAACAGTGAAGCAAAACAAGCCCCTAAATTTCCAAAACCCATAATGCTGTTGTGTTTTGGGAAAGATAAAGTGTTAAGAGAAAAATCTATACACAATGACTGGAAAGGATTTATTTAAATGCACATTAGAAAATTCTTTGCGGGTGACAGTCTCACTCTATGGCACCACAGGCTGCCCTGGAACTCACTGACTTGAACTTATGATAATTTCTGAATTAACGCAATCCATCACGTTAACGGGCTAACGGTAAATCATATGATCGTGTCAATAAGTGCAGGATTCCTGACATAACACTGAAGAATACTATTCAAGTTAGATCGGTACCGGTGAGTCAAGACAGCATGGTACACGATACACGGACAGTGAGGCGGGGTTTCATTGACATTGAAACTCTGCTCCGTGAGACAGTGGGAGGGGGATAAAGCACAAATCCCAGGAAGTGTGAACAACCTTGTAGAGGTGTCTCAAACTCTGAACCAGAACGCACCAAGGACTCCTGGATCTCAACAGGAAGACAATCCAATTAAGAACGGCAAAAAAATCTGGACGCCGCAGAATAACTACGGAGCACAAGTGGAGCCAGTGACCACGGGAGAAGGTGCTTGGCACCGGAAGCTAGCGGGATTGGGGTAAAAACAAAAAGGAACGCCCTCCCTCCATTAGAGAGGTCAGCCGCGCCCCAAATCCACAGTACTGAATGCTGACGAGAAGGAACAAGACCATGAGACGGTAAGCCACTTTGGTTGGCAGCATGTACATCTCTTACAAAACTAGACAGTCACCACCTTCGCCAGCATGCACGCCCGTCTGTATTAGCCCGACCTTGCCGAGAACTCTGTCCACACAGACTTGCATGCTCATGACCACGGCAGTTTTATTTACACCCTGGAATATTACTCAGCAGTAAAAATAAGCTATGAGGTCATGAAAAGAGACAAAGGCACCCGAGATGCATAGTGCTGAGCGAAGAGAAGCCAGGCCGAAGAGTCTACACATCGTACCATCCCAACTCCACGGCAGTTAGGAAAAGAGAAGAAGGTGAGGAGCGGTCAGACTCGGGGTGGGAGGAGGGGCGGAGGGAGGAGCAGGTGAAGCAGGGCGGGTTTCAACTCAAATCGTGAACACATCACTGTGCACTTGTCCAAACCTGGAACACGAGGAATGAAATCTTAATGTGAACCATGGACCAGAGTGAAATAGTAGGGTGTTTGTGTGTGTGTGTGTGTGTGTGTGTGTGTGTAAAACAAGTGCACATGGAGGAATGTAAGTGAGTTCAGACCTCCTGCTTCAATTCTCTGTAAATCTAAGCCTATACTAAATCACGACTCTGTTGTTAGAAATTAAAAGCAGGCTGGGCGTGCTGGTGCACGCCTGTAATCCCAGCACTTGGGAGGCAGAGGCAGGCGGATTTCTGAGTTCGAGGCCAGCCTGGTCTACAGAGTGAGTTCCAGGACAGCCAGGACTACACAGAAAAACCCTGTCTCGAAACAAAACAAAACAAAAAAGAAAGAAAGAAAGAAAGAAAGAAAGAAAGAAAGAAAGAAAGAAACAAAAAACAAAAACAAAAACAAAAAAACAAAAACAAAAAAAAGAAAGAAAGAAATTAAAAGCAAAGGGATAACTCCTTTAGTTATAATTTTCAAAGTACTACAGTTATTGGAGAGATGGCTCAGTGGTTAAGAACGCTGGCTGTTCTCCCAGAGAACCTGGTTTCAATTCCCAGCTCCCACATAATGATTCACGACCTTCTCTAGCTCCAGTTCTGCTTGTACCAAGCATGCATGTGGTTTGCAGATGTGCATGCTGGCAAAATAACCACACATATAAAATAAATCTAAGAAACAAATTAAAAAGAGGATTATATATGTCTCAATAGAAGCCATTTCAAACAAATTAATATATGGAAAATAGAAAATGTTTTATTATATTACACTTTGCTACTCTTTTTGACCTTAATATCAGGTACAAAGCATGTTTCAGTTTGTAGAAAACAGAACATATTCCTTTAAAGCATCCACTAACACTTGAACGTCCCCGTGTACACCGGAGGTACTGAGTTACATGCCTTGTTGTTCCACGCCGGCTTCTTTCTGCGGTTGTTTCTAGAGTGCTCACTTCCAGAGCTTTGCTCTTGCTGATCGTACTTTACGGAGGGTATCGGCGATGCTCTCCGCCGATCTTTGCCCCCGCCTTCAGAGGCAAACAACGGTGCTTTCATCTCTGCTCTCAAAGGTTACGGGCAAGCTTTGGCTCCATAGATGTGGACGGAAACACAGATCTGACATGTGACGTCCACGTCGGGACTGAACGTCCCAGGACTACAGACCACTGAAAGGGAAACGCGGGCTGTCAGTTGGCATAGTTTACAGACACTGCGCGTCAGCGATACAAAGGAGTCTTCAACATTACACCACTTCTACACGGGCTACCCACACCTGTTTAGTCAGTTAAGTGGCAGAGATTACCTCTAATTTTGTAATGTGATCATCTTAAAAACAGGAGAGTTAAGACTACTGTATTTTCCTTTCTAACAGCATTTGCAAGACCTTCCCCACACCTCATTTGCCTGTCTGCAGTTTCCACTCTGCTTCCCAGCTCTCTTTCCCAGGCAGGACCATTCTGCTCTCCTGCACAGATCAGGATCAGATGCCGGGACGCTATGGAAATGTTTTGTCACACGAGAGTGAGCAGTGCAAAGAATATATATTAGGATGACTATTTGTAGAAATTTGGGCTTTCAAGTTTTGTTTTTTTTTTTTTTAACTTCTCTTTTCTGTGGAAGCATCGCTGAAAAGCTTCAGCTCAGTAATCTCCAGAGTGTGCAGACACTTAGGTGCGTGTAGTTTATAATTACCGCAGCAGCTAGCACAGTTGCTGTGCAGAGCTTCGTTTTTCCCAAAGCCTGGCCGACAGTTGTCCATACGTGTTATTTGAAAACTGTGGTCCACAAAGTGCATCGCTGGGATCGTTCTGTTAAAGTGATGCTGTAGAATGTACGCCTGGCTCCGGAAGAACTCTTCTATCCGGTCTCTCGCCTAAGGTTTAGAAACACCAGAGAGACAGTATGACTACTAACTCCAGTAATCAAAATCCCTCTCATGAATCACAGGCCCTAGCACACAGCAGAAATGTTCCTTGCTCATTAGAGCAAGGTGCATTAGAAGATGAAGTCCTGATAATCTATGTTAAAGCCTAAAATCAGTGCCTTTGACTTTACTAATTGTTGTTCCTTTATACATGGAGTGGTTAAGGAGAACAGTTATAAAAACTTGTTGGGGGAGAGGGTGGGCTGGAGAGGCGGCTCAGCAGTTAAGAGCACTGACTGCTCTTCCAGAGGTCCTGAGTTCAATTCAATGCAGCTACATGGTGGCTCACGGCCATCTGCAATGGGATCCGATGCCCGTACAGTATACTCATATACATAAAATAATTTAAAAAGTTGTTCGAGGGGATGGATGGCTCAGTTGGCTAAAAACTTTCCTTGCTTGTAATCTCGGTGCTGGGGAGGTGAAGACAGAATTCCTGGGGTTTTGTTGGTCAGATGGTCAAGTCTGATCAGGCAGAGACCCTGTCTCCAAGGAGGAGATGGCCTCTGAGGTTGTACTGCAGCCTCAACAACTCCTGTCCCCCATGCACTGCACACACATGCACACACAACATGGATAAAAGCTACCTTTGAATTGTTTGCCTCTTTCATAGATTAAACATGATCTCTAATTCACCCTGGTTATTAAAAATGATTAAAACATAAAAGCACCAACAGATGTAAAGAGCACAGGCTGCTCCTTCAGAGGACCCGGGTTCAAGAACCAGCACCCACCTAGCAGCTCCCAACTGTCTGTAACTCCAGTTCCTGGGCATCGATCCTATGTCCTGTTCTGACCTCCTCAGGCACTAGGCACGCATGCAGCACATAGATACACACATTGGACATACATGCAGCACACAGATACACACACTAGGCACGCATGCAGCACACAGATACACATGTACCAAAAACTCATACACAGAATACATAAATGAAACATTAAAAAGAACCACGTAAAACAGAAATCAAGGCTTTAATCAGCATTAGAAACTGGCTATGTGAATCTGGCTTTGGGACACACTATAAGAATGACTAAGCCTAACCAAGTACTTCTTATAAACCGCAGAAAACATTACAGGCACAGACTTGGGAACAAGACTGGAGAGTACAGACATTTTTCTGACTGTGCCCTCCGCCTCTGGAGTCTGTCACGGGAGAACAACTGCCACATTCCCTGGAGCTGCGACTTTGGAAGGACTAACACATCCAAGCTGTGGTAACTCTATTGTGAGGTTTTCCTTCAGGCTGTTGCTTAACCATTTAGGAAATGAAGCCCAAGCGAGCCGGGCAGCGGTGACTCGCACCTTTAATCCCAGCTCTCTGGAGGCAGAGGACAGCCTGCTCTACAGAGCTCTAGTTCTAGAACGGAGCTACACAGAGAAGTCCTGTGTAAAAACCCCAAAATAAAACTAACTGACCAGGTATCTACCTTTCTGTTATGAATGAAATATATAACACGAGCCTGAGAGCTAGCTAATATTCCAGAGGTACTATTACCAAAAACACACACCAACATAGCAACAATTTCCTTTCAAAAGACTGAAGCGGGCTGGTGAAATGGCTCGGGGTGTGAAGGTGCTTGCCGCCAAGCCTGATGGCCTGAGCTCCACCCTGACATCCACGTGCTGGAAGGAGGGAGCCGACTCCTAAAGTTTGTCAAGGAATTTATCTCTCTATGTGTAACTATTTCTCCATAATAAAAGCATTTTGGGGCTGTCAAGATGGTCCAGTGGTAAAGGCATCTGCTGTGAAACCAGGTGTCTGGGTTTGACTCCTGGAACCCACACAGAGGAAGGGAGGACCAATTCCTGCCAGCTGTCTTCAAATGTTCACATATGTGCTATAATAGCATGTAAGTGTGATGCATACACAAAAACACAATTTTAAAAATGTAGAAGAAATAAGTTTAAATTGTTCCTTAAAATAACTAGAATATTTATTATTATTATTATTATTATTATTATTATCATGCGTGTGTGTATATATACATTTGTACATATGTAGGTGCATGCACACCATGGTTTGCATATAGTCAGAAGTTTTCTTTTGAGATAGGTTTTCATGTAGCCCAGGCTGGCCTTGAACTAACTCACTGTGTAGCTGAAGATGACCTTGAACTACTACTAATAAGCTTTGTGGGTCCCCAGCACTTTCCCCTTGCTATGGGAGCTCACCTGGAGAATGTTACGATTGGTGGTGTCTTCACAGTCCGCAGAGTGGTTGCACTTACTTTTCCAGCCTGGTGCGAAAGGATTCACTGGAGAGGAAAACATGACAGGTACACACCCACTTCTAAAAAGTGCCAGACCTCTGGTAAAGCCCGAACGCTTTGATTGACATGCAGGCATATGCCTGTTTAACCCAGCTACCTATCAGAACAGGAAAGCTAGGCACACAGTTTGAATAACACATGTGCTGTGTCCTTACTCCATCTGTGGGCTAACCGAAGTAACTACAAGGCTTGAAAACAGAAATATATATTACCCTCTCGTTAATTCCTCAAAAAACAGAAACCATAAAACATTGCTCCTAGCCGGGCGGTGGTGGCGCACGCCTGTAATCCCAGCACTTGGGAGGCAGAGGCAGGTGAATCTCTGAGTTCAAGGCCAGCCTGGTCTACAAAGCTAGTTCCAGGACAGCCAGGACAACACAGTGAAAAAACAAAAAACAAAAAAACAAAACAAAACAAAAAAACCGTTCCTAAAGTTCTATAAGAAATTGTAAGTAGCCTTAGCTGCATGGTTAAAAGTTAGTCCAGTAACATGATATTGACTTTAAATAATAAACAATATATAATATTTGAAGGCAGGCTAACTTTAAAACCACAACCAGGCAATAGTATATATTAGTGCTTAGCAAACACTTCAGACTTATTATAGGTAGGAGACATCCCATGTTTACATGGTGATTCATTTTATAATCTATTATGGTTTTGAATTAAAGCCATAAAATTAACATTATAAAATTGTTTCACCTTGAAAGGCTATGAATAGCTCATACACAAAGTCCTCATCTGGAATTTTAACAAAATGGCACTTGTAGGATGGCTCTATGACATGGCACAACAAGTCAGAGATTAAGTTATCCAAGATTTTCTTCAGCACTCTGAAGAGCAGGTCATTAGATCTTCCTACACAAGAGTTTGTGGTAAAACGCACAGCCATGTGGTAAGAATAATCAGGCTCCCGGTAGGCTTTAGAGAAAGAAGAGAATAAAAACAGCTGTGTCTTGCATCAATTTCTGCTGGGTTTTTTTTTTTCAAAAAACATGTAACATTCAACGTCATTAATCTTGCAAATCAGTTTCAAAATCATACTTATCTAGTAAAACATTCCATTGGTCTGTTTACACAATACATATAATTAATAATTTTAATGAAAAAAAAAACCCAACCCATTGTTGTCATTAGATGTCTGTCTACTTAGGAGAAATGGCTATGGTGTGGTAGCAATATGGGTAAGTTAATAGTGTCAAAAAGCCATTGGGGCTGAAGAGACGGCACAGCAGTGGGACCTGTGGTCCCTGGCCTCCCCCATCAGAATGCTCACAGCTGCTGCATTTCATCTCCAGAGCATCAGATGCCTTCTGCTGGCCTCTGCTGGCACCTGCACTCACATGCACATAACACACACAGAGACACATAATAAATCTTAAAATGTAAGGATGTTTTTGGGGCACCGGGAAGATGGCTCCTGTGCTTATATAATTTTTATATAAATATATTATTACCAAAGACCAGAAAGTCATATTTCTTCTTTATTGTAGTTTCTTCTTGGGTTTCTGCTTTGATAGTCTTATAGGAAAGAGTACATGAGTATTGTCCAGATAATGGCTCCGTAAAATTCTTCAGTACCAGTTCTCCCATGTTTGTCATATTTATTTGGCCATTCTCTAATCAGAAAGAGGAAATTGCTTGGTTAGTCAACAGGTAACTTAAACATTATTCAGTAGACTCAGGGCTATAAATATACATACAAAATTCAAAATTAATAAGACTAGTGGAACTTTGGGAACCCAATAAAAGTTTTTTGATTTTTGTTTGTGTGTGTGTGTGTGTGTGTGTGTGTGTGTTGGTTTTTGAAACAGGGTTTCTCTGTGTAGCCCTGGCTGTCCTGGAACTCACTCTGTAGACCAGTCTGGCCTCGAACTCAGAAATCCACCTGCCTCTGCCTCCTGAGTGCTCCACCACGCCTGGCTCCAATAAAAGTTTTTTAAGACAGGTCTCACTGCATAGTTCTGGTTGGTCTAGAACTTGCTATGTAGATCAGGCTGGCCTTGATCACAGAGACCTGCCTACCTCTGCCTTCTGAGTGTTGGCATTAAAGGCATGTAGCACCATGTCCAACAGCCCAGGGGGAAAAATACTTTAATTGTCATACCACTCTATGAAAGAGTTACAATGAGCCAGGTATGTTGATTTACTTTATTTCTTGGCATCTAGTTTTGACCGATTCATACCAGTAATTATGTAAATTATATATCTATACATATTTATGTTTATATAAATTTATATTTTATATTTATATACACACATATATGTATACATACATATATACATACATGTATACATATATGTATATATACATATATGTACACACAAGACACAAATAATGTTGATATCCCAAGATACTATTCTAACATAAAAATTACATATTGGATATCCCATATTACTGGTGTTTTATGGGTAAACTTTAGTACTTAGGAAAATTTTTTTGTGGGTTTTTTTTTGTTTGTTTGTTTGTTTTTTGGTTTTTTGTTTTGTTTTGGTTTTTTTGAGACAGGGTTTCTCTGTGTAGTTTTGGCTGTCCTGGAACTCTGTAGACCAGGCTGGCCCCGAACTCAGAAATCTGCCTGCCCCTGCCTCCCAAGTGCTGGGATTAAAGGCATGCGCCACCACCGCCCGGCAGGAAAATTTTTAAGTAAATATTTAAGTAAATAACTGCCTCAGGGTAGCCTGACAGCACAGGGAAAACCTGCTTGAGAGGGAGACTCTGGATTCAGTCCCAAGCACTGGGAATAAAACGCTGTCTCTTTGGTTAGCCCAGGCCACCTTCAAATTTGTAATCCTCCTGCCTCAACCTTTTGAGCACTGTGCTCACATAGCCCACACAGCCTTTTGCATCTGCTTTAGTTTTTGCATAGGAAGAACTTAAGTTGCAGACCAAGAAAAATTATAATTTGTCTAAGTGTTGAGAAAATCTAATTGCAGTTAAAAGTAAATTTATTGGGGATGGTGGGATTGCCCAGTGTTTAAGAGTACTTGTTGCTCTTGCAGAGGATTTGGGTTCAATTCCCAACACCAACAAGGTGGTTTACAACCAGTAGTAATTCCAGTTCCATGGGATCAGATATCCTCTGACCTCTGAGGGCATCCGTCAAGCATGTGGTACACAAATATGCAAGCAGGCAAAACGCTCCACATATATAAAAATAAAATATGGCTAATAGAATTTTAAAATTAAAGTTCTTTTCAACAATGGCAGTGCTTTAAACAATGTTCACACCATTAAAATGTATCTAAATTATTTACCTTTTAATGTGTTTTCATTTGGCCCAGTCCATAAGTAGGTGGGGTCCACTGTTTCTTTATTAGCACGATCAATATCCATACAAATAAGGACAGGGCTAGTCTGATGTAACTTTACATATATTTTTACTGTGACAAAACAAAATTCTTCAGAATTATATTATACAGCAAAATAAAGACACACACTCCTAGACAAATGATACCAGTTAGTTCTTTCTGGATTTCAGTACTTAAAAAAATCTTCATAGCATGTTCAATGCTAGTTGTCATTTAGAATGAAGTCCTTTTTGCTTCCCCACAGTAAGCCTTTAAACTGTACTTTGTCAGTAATATTTTCCTTTATTTTGTAGCAGTCTAGAAAAATGTAGATTAAGTTCCTTGTAATGTACACATTAATAAATAGCCCCAATAAGGAGCTATTGGAGGGATCATGGAATTATTGTTCACAGGATGTTAGCTTGACTGACAAACTATTTCAAAACTGAAAACTTGGTAAGTTTCCTGTTGTGCCGTGATCTACAGTGACTCAATTTGATAGTACATGGTCTCACAAGGTGTTTTTAAAGGCCAGGATGGGAATCTATAAAGCCTTTTGCAGTGTGTCAGTGTCGTGGTGGTGTTGGGAAGGAAAAGGCCTTAAATGTGCAGATGTTCTAAATGGAATGCAGTGTAGTGGATCAAAGTTATTTCAAAATCGGACCACTACTTTTTTCTGAGTGTAGGACAACTACAGAGAGTAACACTGGAGCCAAAGTCTGATGCATGAATAGGGCTGGTTAATACAAGAGGGAGAGAAGAGCCTTCCAGAGGGACGTCCACCGGGCTAAGTGCCTTCATCCATCACAAAGCAGAAGTATGAAAGAGAGACGTGGTATCAGAGCAGTAGATCTGTGGTGAATACTGGAACACAAGACTAGCTTTGAGGGCAATGATGCAAACTTCCCGAACTGCTGAGTAAACGCCCTCCTGCCTAGCTCCCCTTTTCCTACTTGAATGATGCGAGTTGTCAATGGAGACTGATCAACTAATAGCTTTCCTAGTAATTGATTTATTTTTCTTCTATAATGTTGCATAAACCAAAAAAAGAAAGAAAGAAAGAAAAGAAAAGGAAAAAGAAAAGAAAAAATAAAAAAGAACCTAATCGGGTGCAACCCCAGCTCTTGCGAGAGAAGAGGCACGTATTACCTGGGTGCCCTACCGTGCCGTAAACAAAGCCTTTGATACTGAATAAGGAAGAACGTAGCGATCCAACTGCGGAGGAAAGAAAACCTCTGGCTTATTACATGGTTCAGGGACGGGCAGGGCGGGGCGGGAGGCGAAGAAGGCGGGACGGAGGGAGGAGCCTGCGGGCCAAGCCCCACCTCCTGCGAGAGACCAGAGCACCGCGGAGAGTAGGGCCCACGCAAGCATCACGGCTCAGGCACTAGCGGCGACGGCTGGGCGCCCTCCTACCTCAGGCCAGGCCCAACGCCTCCCCATCGCTCCTCTACAGAGCGAAGCAAACCGCCGAGGGCATTTCCCCTACCGGTCCCAGGCTACCACGGGGGCGGCTGTGCCCGAGAGCGCCTGCGTGTTCCGGCTTGGCACGAGGGGCGGGGCAAGCGCTCGCCGATGGAGAGCCCCGCCTCCTGGCGCACGCGCAGTTGCGGAGCGCTGCATCCTCCAAGCCTTTCGCACCTTTTCTAGGGTGCAGTGTGCCAGCGCTCTAGCTCTAGTCGGCCTGGTGGTATGAAGAGTAAAGGAAACAAACTCAAGACTTCCGGGTACTTCCTCAGTCTAGAGGCTAAAGGAACTGAGGAGAGAACGCAGTGGGTCCCAAGGACGGTGGTGGTGGCGCTGAGCAGCCCGAGGATGCCGTAGTTTGGCTATCAGAAGAAGGAAGAAGTTTGTGAGAATTTCCTAAACAAACAAACAAACAAACAAACAAAACGGGGGCTCAGCTGGGGAACCTCCTATTCTGACACGATGCTAGCTAGGGTTGCTGGATCCGTCAAAACGTCACATCCAATTTTTACCTAATTGCATTTTTCTGGCATACAAAACCAAGTCCTTGAAGAACCCTCTGTGCTTCAGAAGGGTGCCCTCAGACCTTCCCACGTGGAGGAAGGTTAAACCTTTATTTTTCAGCTTAAAGTGTGAGATGATGTAAGGGACACCCCCTCATGCAAATTTATTCGGAAGTAACTTTGCTTTAGAAAACGGGCCCCATCGAAAGGCAAGAGCATATGATCTTTTCCTCAGCTGATGTGAGATAAGTCACTATCAGGAAGCTTCAAAATAGTCTTTCAAAGTTCTTCTGAACCCTGTGCTGGGGACCAAGCCCAGGACCTTTACTGAATTGAATCGTTAACCCCATCATGCGTGGTCCCATCTTGACTACTATTTTAGGTGACCTGAAAGCCTTATGTGTTGTTTATCTCTTAGCAGCAGAACACTACTCTCAGTAGTGGTTTTGAGTAGGTTGGTTAGGGAGAGAGCCCAAGGTTCAGACAGGGTGCAGAATGGTTATTTGGGGGTGAGATCAGGAGTTTTCAGTTTTATTTCCTTTGAGCCGAGTCAGTATTTGGACTGTCTCAGATGGTCCAGGAGCAACCTTTGTCAGTAATTTCAGTTTTAGTCACTGTTAATTTTATCTATATAACAGGCATGAAAATGGGATCCAATGAGTCAGATCCACCCCATGTCAGTTACTACGTCTAGACTCATGGGTTAGCCTCAACTGTTAAAAATGTGTATGGGTGTTTTGCTTGCATTTCTAGCTGTCTGTGCACCACAGGCATGCACTTCCCACAGAGGCCAGAAGAGGGTGCTGGCTCTGGGACCGGAGTTAAAGGGTTGTGAGCAACCATTTGGATGCTAGGAATCAAACGTGGGTCCTTCAGAAGAGCAGCCAGTGCTCATAACCGCTCAGACACCTCATTTTCAGACGTAACCAAAACATTTTCCAAATGTACAAAGTATTGCTAACTTCTCTGTTATTGCACATAATTCTCATAAATGTATGTGCTAAATTCTAACTCCTATGGAAAGAGAGTTAGAATAGTTGGGCTGGAGAGATAGCTCAGTGGTGAGGAGAGAGCTCAGTGGTGGGGAGATAGCTCAGTGGTGGAGAGATAGCTCAGTGGTGGAGAAATAGCTCAGTGGTGGAGAGATAGCTCAGTGGTTGAGAGTGTATCTGCTTTTCCACAGGGCTCTAGTTCCAGTACCCAGCTGGAAAGCTTCCTTACAACACCCTTTTAACCCAGTTCCAGGTGATCCAGTGCCCTCTTCTGGAATCCATGGATGCCTGCATTCACAGGTACATACCCTATCCATCCCTCTCATATATACATAATAAAAAAATAAAACCTTTAGCTGGGTAGTGGTAGCACTTACCTTGAATCCCAGCACTCAGAAAGCAGAGGCAGAGATAGGCAGATCTCTGAGTTTTAGGCCAGCCTGATCCACAGAGGGAATTCCAGGACAGCCAGGGCTACATAGAGAGACCCTGTCTCAAAACAAACAAACAAAAAAAAGAAAAAGAAAAAAGAAAAAGAAAAGAAAAAAGAAAAAAAATAGAGTAGTAGTTTGCGTCTTTGAAGTATCCATGTAAACTTTTTATGTAAGCTTTGTACTTTAGAGTTTTGTTTACTTATTTTGAGACAGGGTCTCTCTGTGTATCTCTGGCTGGCCTCATAGAGATCTGCCTGCCTCTGCCCTGGGAGTACTGGAATTAAAGGCATGTAGCATCATGCCCAGCAGCCCAGATGAATCTTGTCCTATAATTCGACGGGGAAGCTACATGAGCTGGGTACACTATGAAATCTATATTGATTTTCCTTATCTCTTGATATCTCATTTTGACTGATTTATGTCAGCAATTCAGTATATGAGAGAGATTTTTTGCACAAGACAAATTAAAAAATGCTGATATCACAAGGCACTATTCTAACATGAAACATTACATATTGATAGTTGGCACAAATGTACACTTAAGCAATCCTTGTCATTCTTTTATCTTTTTCTTTCTTTCTTTCCTTTTCTTTCTTTTTAATCAAAGAGGGTCTCTTTGTATAGCACTGGTTGTCCTGGAATTTGCTTTATAGGCAACACAATCCTCAAACCCAGAGATCCTCCTGCCTCTGCTTCCCAAGTGCTGGGATTAAAGATATGCACCTCTATGCCTGGCATAATACAGCATTGTTAATTAAAGTTCATATTTTTATATTTCCTTAGTTTATCTGCACAAGAGTCCAACTCAGGCTTCCGAGTCTCACTTAATCGTGCTGTCCCCCCAGACTCTTCTGAGCTGTTGACAGTTTTTCGGGCTTTTCTTGTTCTCTTTCTTCTCTTGTTTTCTTTCCTTTTGGTTGTTGTTGACTTTGACAGTTAATGATTGCTTTGATGATCCTGACCCAGCCTTAAATGATCAAGTATTTTGTGGAAAGCCTCCCTTTGACTTTGCTTGATGGTTTTTCCTCACTATTGCATAGAATTATAGATTTTTTTTTTTTGTGAGGACAGCAGCAGAAAAGTGATGTTCCCAATACATCATGTCACTGATACTTACTAACATCACACTTCAGCATTTTTAATGTTAAATGTGTCTGGTGTCTCATTTAAGGTTACCCCTTGTCCCCAATACTGTAGTGTTTGGAAGGATGTTGCTATATGTATCCTGCACTTAAAAAGGAGAGATTTATGCTCCACCCACTTGAGGGTAGAATTGCTACATAAATGGTTGTACTTCTCTGCTTTTTATCTGTCTCTTCAAGCATCTGGAGAGACTGGACTAGGCAGCAAACAGCATGGTAACACTTTACTGTTATGTACAGAGAACGTTGTATCAGAAAACCCAAGTTTCTTTCTGTCTTTTAAACAACCAATTAACTATTCATCCTTATCATCCCTGTGAAAGTTTACAGTTCCTCTTCTGCTACTTTTGATGTGCTATTTTTTTCTTTTAGAAACTAACAAACAACAAATTTCCCCTTTCAGTACTAAAATTAAACCTTAGTGTTTATTAAACCTTAGTATGTATCTGAACTCCATATTGTCCTGCAGAACTCTAACTCATGTCAGTGGACATGCTGCTATGGTTCTGTGATCTCAAAGACAGTGTGAGTTACTGCATTATATATGCATGTGTACACAGACATAGTATATAGACTTCACAGACTGCCTATATACCAAGGCACTAGTTAACATGAACTTGGTTCATGTAAATTTTCAGTGTGCTTGCTTTCTTAGCTCAGAAGTATGATTTTCTTGGTGACTGATGTACAGTCCTCAACCTTACATCTCAAGAGTGTGTGTGTGTGTGTGTGTGTGTGTGTGTGTGTGTGTGTGTGTGTCAGGGATTCTTTATTATAAAGCCCTGGCTGTCCTGGAACTCAATGTGTAGATCAGGAAGGCTTCAAGCTCATGGAGATCTCCTTGCCTCTACCTTCCCAGTGATGGGATGGAAGGTGTTGCACCACCATAGATGGCTTTAAATGTGTTTGTAGAACTAACATGATGATGGAAGTGGGGTCATTCCTTCAGCTGGCGTTGTTAGAAGTGCCCATCTGAGCCCTGTCTCCTAGGACTTCAGGCGATGAACCGCTGCGCTTTGAAAAACTTTTGCCCTCACTTCCCCTTTCCCCTCCCTACCGTCAAATGTTTTCCTCTAAAGTGTAGATGATGGGAAAGGATGTTGATTGGTACGCCCCTGCGAACCAGCACCTTCCCTCCATTTAGTCCCTCTACCCCACATACTCTTTACTCTTCTGACACATCATACGTGGATTTTTGTAAAGTGTCCTATTTAGAAGAAAGAAGATTCGTAGGAAATGAGCACACATACATACTGCTGTCTTTTTTTTTTTTTTTTTTTTTTTTTTTTTTTTTTTTTGTGAGCGCTGGCAAATCAACCAGTTCTCAGAAAGGACAGCAAAATGAGAGAATTGTTCCCTCAAGTTAAAAAGTTGGAGAGCCGTAAATGCCAATGTACTTTTGAACTATCTATAAATCTGAACCAAGGATTTTTTAAAGTTTGTTTTCTGAGAAATGGTTCATACTGTAATCTGAGGCTGGTCTGGAATTGATGGCAATCCTCCTGCCTCAGCCTCTCAAATGCTGGGATCATAATGGTGGGCCATCCTCCAACTGGAATGAAAAACCGAAGGGCAGGGTGGGGAAAACTCCATAAATAACTCAATGAAGTGAATTCTCACTGACTGTTCTCATGGCTGTCATCCCTGAGTCTAGATAAAAAGTTCCAGGTCCTTCCGTGTCAGGCAAATCTGGAAGTTGGGCTTGCGCACACCCCTCGGCTCTCCTTGCGACAGCGCCCTCATCCCCGGTGTTTCTCAAGTAGACGGTCGCTGAGGCACTGTTTCCACGCGATCAGGGTTCCTCAGGCTTGACATTCAAAAGTGGGTTGAGGGTGCGGAACCCGCGGCGCTCGCAGCCTGCTTTAAAGCGGCCGCCAGCCAGCGCCGCTGTAACCCCGCGCCCCGGCTGCCCGCGGCTCCCGCCCTGCATCTGCGCGCCGACGCGACCGAGCGATCCCGGGGCCTCTCCGCGCCGGGAATCTCCCGCCAGCCGCGCGGGTCCCCACGGCAGCGGCACGTGGAGCGGCCGCGGAGCCTGAGCGACAGCTGCAGCCCGCGCGGCCCGCGGCGACATGGAGGAAGGTGAGCTCGGCGCGGCTGCGCTGGGGGCTTGGAGCAGCCGGAGCCGTGCGCTCGGAGGCTCGGCTTCCTTCTGAATCTCGGTTTTGTTTCTATTTATTTCTTTTAATTTAAATGCGTGTCGGTTCTCAGACACCCCCTCCCCCAACTTGGGAAAGTGCTAAGTTCTCTTCACTTTTATTTCTTGGGGGCTGTGAGACGGGGCGTATGGTGGGTCACCTTAAATCTGCAAAGGAAGAACAGTTTTGGGGTGTCCCTGAGTTTGGCACCAAGCCTGGGATGGAATAATGTCCCTCCACCCCTGGGGGAGGGGAGGGACACTCCACGGCCTCAGTGTACATAGGAATTAATCTGAGTTACTTGTGGCTACTTTTCTGTAATGTAACTTTTCTGTGAATTCTGTCTTAGGGGTCTAAGGGCACATTTGAAAATGATTAGCAATTGTAGTTAGCTCGGAAATCAAGTTTCTGTGTGAACTTAAAAAAAAAAAAAAAATACCCGAAACAAAAATAAGGCTCACGTTAAGGATTTCATTTGAATTCATTTCGGAAGTTATAGGTTTGCTTCTCAGAAGCTTTGCTGTCTGAACTTCCTTAAGATAAGTGCAATTTCACATTTTCAACAAGTGTTTCTAAAACTCTGAAGATGGAAGATGTGGCTCAACCTTGGGGGAGGAGAGGCCTTGAGAAAATCAGAAGTTGAGCGTTGCATTCGTTTAGAAGAGAGAGATACTGACCCTTCCCTAAATTAAAGGGTTGGTCTGTACACATTATGACTATCACAGATATTTTCTTCATGATGCTTGAAGAATCTCATTCAGCACCTGAACCTTGATCTTTTGGCATCTTTGTTTAGTTCTAGTGTATGTGAGGCTATGAAATATGATCAACAAGTTTGGAACACAGTTAACTATGGTAAAGCTCTTGCTTCACCCACCATGCCATCGAGGGGCACGCAGCCCTCCGTTCTCAGCTTGTGCATGATATGCTGGCTAGAGGCGGCATGGCTTCTTCTTCTTCTTCTTCTTCTTCTTCTTCTTCTTCTTCTTCTTCTTCTTCCTCTCCTCCTCCTTTTCTTCTTCTTCCTGCTTTGACTAATGCAAACATTTTTTCTCTCTCAGTAAAATGGCAAGCGGCAAGGCTGCACTTTCAAATGTCCGCTGTTGAATGATGCTTCAAACAGTTACTCTTGTGAAAAAACAAAACAAAACAAAACTGTAAGCTTCTAATGTTTTTAATGGTCAAAGTTTAAAATATAACTTCAAAGTGTTTTGACATTTAAATAATGATCTATGAAGTGTAATATTTTACATGTAAAAGTTTCCTCATCCAACCAAGAACAGAACGGGAAGAAGGTGGCATGGCTATACTATGGGAAATTTTATTTTAAAACAAGCCCTTGTGCTTTAGTTATTATAAATGATTTCTTTTCCTGAAGTTGCTGGCCAGTTCTCCAATTGCATGTCCTAATTTCAACCATGTCATTTATTAGGAATAATGTAAACCCACAACTGGAGTATTTCTGTGCAAATGCTATTAGCTAATTAGTTATTCAAATGCAATTCAGACACTAAGCTGAATAATATGCTTTAGGACATGAGTCTCCTTACCAAGCTCTTCAGTAAGACCAATAAAGACTTTCTGAAGAAAAAAGTAATGAAAACTTGTATGATCTAGTCTACAAATAGACTATATGTGGGAAAAGAATGCATATAGTATAGGTTAATGATTTAAAGAAGTTATGAGTTTGGATGACTAGATTGAATAGATACAAAGAGGTAGATATTATATTGTATATTTAATACACAAATTCAGCCTTTAAATAAAAATAAACTAAAAAAAGATTAATATGTGAGTTTGGCCATTTTAATGTTAGCTTCTTGAGGTTAGAATAGTTGATGTGGTAAAATTGAAAAACAATCTAGACTAATTATACTAATCTGGCTAATATTGATTGTTTATTGAGACAATAGCCTAGGTTGGCCTTGAGCTCATAGCAAGCTTCCTGAGTGATGAGATTATAGGACACACAACACCTTGTTGACTCATGTTTTTGATATTTAAAATAAGATACTTTGTACTATTTTGATATTTGGTGTTACAGAGATTTGACCCATATCATAGTATTCCATCTTACTAAGAATGTCTGTCATAGCCAGGTAGTGGTGGTGCACGCCTTTAATCTCAGCACTTGGGAGGCAGAGGCAGGCAGATTTCTGAGTTCGAGGCCAGCCTGGTCTACAGAGTGAGTTCCAGGATAGCCAGGACTACACAGAGAAACCCTGTCTCAAAAAACCAAAACAACAACAAAAAAGAATGTATGACATAAAAAATGCTTTATATATTTTATTATGTAAAAATACCATTGTTTCTGCCTAATTCGATGGTCAAAACAATACACCACGGTTACTGTGAGTTTCCAGAGCGCACCGTAATTCCTTCAGTGGGTGACGTCACCTTTTCATCCACGAATCTTTGCCACCATTGACAGATTTTTTGGGGGGGAAACTTTCTCTGTGTGAAGATGTCATATGAAATAAGCCTTTAAAATATAGACCTTAGGCTCTGTCTTTTTAAAAAGAGGCTGTATCCTTTCATTAAAAAGTAATCTTTCATGTAAAACTGAAGAGCTAGCTTACCAAATTAAAACTGATAGCATTTCTCTCCCCACAGTCAGGGACTTTAGGTGTTTGTACCCAAGGATAGGGACCACCAATGCTGCATGGCCCTGTGACACTATGTCCACATTACAGCAGCTGTTTTATTTGG
Organism: Apodemus agrarius; assembly: GCA_964023405.1. NCBI lineage: Eukaryota > Metazoa > Chordata > Mammalia > Rodentia > Muridae > Apodemus > Apodemus agrarius. The sequence goes on along the minus strand of OZ030015.1, from coordinate 85,041,591 downwards.
AGTAGTTCAGAGAACAGGCAATTCACAAGGGTGACTTCCCGGTGGGTTTCTCTCGTATCATCCAGTCTTCACGTTAACCACATGGAAAGATCTTTTAAGGTGTATCTTTTTTTTTTCTATATTCTTTGTTCACATTCCAAAGGCTTTCCCCTTTCCCAGTTCCCCCCTCACCATATGTCCTCTTCCCCCCCCCCCATTTCCCAATCGCGCCCCACCCCTACCATTTCTCTGTTCTGGTACTCTCCTACAAAACTGGATCCAGTCTTTTCAGGACCAGGGTCCTCTCCTTCCTTCTTATTGGGAATCTTTTGATTTGCTAATTGTGCCTTGAGTATTCAGAGCTTCTGGGAAGGTGTATCTTTTTTAGATAATTTGTTGTATTTCACCTGGATGCATATTTTTCCTGCATGTATCTATATGTACCACATGCATGTCCGGTGCCCACAGTGCTCATGGAGGTCAGAAGAGGGTACAGGGCCCCATGGAACTGGAGTTACGGGTGGTTGGTTCTGCACCACCATGAGCGTGCTCGGAAGAGAACCAGGGTCCCTTGCAAGAACAGCTTTCCAGTTCCAGATGTGTGTATGTTTTATACAGCTTCCTGCTTTATAAACAGGGAATGATCTCAGTGCCTCTACAGACTACTGGGTACCTGTTCTAGCTTTCATTCCCATGAGAGATTTTCAACTCCCATGAAACTGGATGCCCCTGCACCAAATAGTTCTTTATTATGCTCTTTTTTTTTTTTTTTCCAGATCTTGGCTTCTGTTGTTTAGTTCAGTTTGTGGAATTTGTGGTAGTCATTTTCTTTTTCCATTTCTTTTCCACATTCTAAATGGCAGGGATTAACAGAGACTTAGCTTCTAGGTGGTGCTTTCTTGCTTCATAATAGGAGTGTGTAGAGGTTTAAAATGTCAAAGTTGAGCAACCATAGCCATAGACATGTCATGGGCTTCTAGTAGGATGTGATGCTCTAAACATTCTGTTTCTACTTTCTATAACTTAATAGTGTCTCACACTTCCACATCTTTCCTAACACACCTTGCCCCACCCTTACCTGCCCAGGTCTCAAGGTTCTGCTCAAGCACCATCACCAAGAACACCCTACCTTGGTGATGTCTCTCCATTGCCTTCTGGTTCTCGCCCCTAACCAATGCCCCACTCTCCTCCACTTTTGCCAAAGCCCTCTGCTTTCTGTAGGTACTTCTACTGTAGTATATGAAAATTGTGGATTGCTTTATCCTTCCTATGGGCTTTATGTTTTGGTGGTGGTGGTGGTGAAAGAGGGTCTCATGGTGTAACTTAAACTAGCCTCAAATACATGATCCTCCTGCTTCAGCCTCTTGGGGTCTGGGGTTGCAGATGGCTACCACACTCAGTGAGAGACTATTTTTAATTACTTATTTGTTTATTTTTGTGCTTGTGTGAATGTTTTGTGCATGTGTGTGTGAACCTGTGTGTGTGTGTGTGTGTGTGTGTGTGTGTGTGTGTGTGAGAGAGAGAGAGAGAGAGAGAGAGAGAGAGAGAGAGAGAGAGTATGGAGGCAGAGGCTGGTGGCAGGAGTTCTTCCCTGCGGTTCTCCACCTTATTTTTGAAGCGGGGTTCTCACTGGACCGGAAGTTCACTCATTTAGCTGGAGTTGCTGGTCAGAAGGTCCTGGGAATCCTCTCATCTCTGCTTGCACTGCAGGGATTGCTGGCACACACTGCCACACATGCATGGCTTCTTATGTGTGTCCTGGGGACCCAAGCTTGTGTCACTTCCCATCCCTTAAGCTTTACTTCTGTACGCCCAGTGCCTGGTTTGTAGAATTCTTTCAGAGTGAAAAAAGCAGTGCTAAAAACAGCTTTTATCATGTTTGTCTGAATGTTCTATTACATTTGGCTGTGGGGGGAGGGGCGCACACATGCAGAGGTCAGAGTGCGGGCATTGGTTCTCTGCTCCAGCCATGTAGCAGTGAGATCCGTGGCCATGATGGCCGCCTGATAGTGGTGCACAGAGCTCTGTCACTTCCTTTGTTACACACAGCTTCCCAGCTCCATCTCAGTCCTGTGGGTGGTAGGCTGTAGCAGTCAAACTTGAGAAGTTCATGGACCAATAGTTGGCAAAAAGCATCTGTCTAAACCAGTTATGTGCAGTAGAGTCAAGGGAGCCAGGAGGGAGAAACTAGCCACAACCAGAGCAAACCTGCATTTCAGAAGCGTTGTTCGCCCCAACCCCTTTTTCGTCTGGTAAATTGTTACGTATGTATAGATAATTAAATAAAAGAGGTATACAAATCAGACATCAGATGGTAATAGATCACAAATAAATTTATTTTAAAATAACTATACATATAATTTTATCATTTATTGAGACAATGTTAAACATTTCATGTTAACAAAATGGATGTGATTATTTTTATAGAAGAATTACGTCTTGGTCAAGTATTTAATATGGCAGGATAGAGTATTGTCAATGTTTTCAGGACTTGATTGATTTTTTTTTTTTTTATAGTCGCCAATACTGAAAACAGTGCTTCATATATACACATAGAACAAAATGGCCAATGTATGTTTAGGGACATTTTGAAAATTATTGTCTAATCTCAAGTCAAAATTCACTTAATGGTTGAATTCAGCAACTCAAACAGCAATTTTATAACTCATTTTTATTTTTTATCATATGTGTGAGCGTATGTGTAGGTGAGTGTAGTGCCTGTGGAGGCCAGTAGAGGGCGTGAGAGCCACCGAAGCTGCAGTTAGAGGAGATTGTAAATCACCTGATGTGCGTGCTGAGAACTGATGTGCCCTCTGTGAAAGCTCTCAATTGTGATGTGCTCTTAATTGCTGGAACTATCAAACCTCCAATAGCAATTTAAAAAGCCATATATATTCTAATCCAATCCAATCCAAAAATACACCAACTTGTCACTCGCTGAGGAATGATGGTTGGCAAATATTAAAAGTCTTTATTCTCCATAATTAAACCATTATATTCCCATAAAGGGAGAAAACTGTAATTTTAATAAAACAAAAGCCAAGCACTCGCTTTTAGCCCAGCACTTGGGAGGCAGAGGGAGGCAGATCTTCGTGAGGCCAGCCTAGGTTACAGAACAAGTTCCAGGACTAGGGTTTCTTGTCCTGGATTCCTCCCCCACCCCCACAAAGACAAAAACAAAATAAACCCCACCTTGCTACTGCAGTTCCTAGTATTCAGTGAACTCTGGTGTGACCCAGGGTGTTTCAGACAGTGTTGACTGGCCTGGTGGCCTGATGGCCTGCACATGCTACCGGTACATTTAGAACCAAGGCTACCTTGAGGTTGCAGGAAGGGACACGGCTGAGTCCCTGCCACAAACACTGAGGATTCATTACACTTCCGTTGCGACTTGATCTGTGGTCATTGCATTCAGAACCGTTTTGCTGTTGCCGAGTTAGGGGCCCCACACTGAGTTCTGTGACCCACAGCCTAAGGGCTAGGCTGTGAGGGGCTCTTGCTTTGTGTTGTGATCCTTGCATCAGGACAGGGGTGTTTTATACAGTCCTAACAAACACATGTCTGCATGCATGCCACTATTTTTATATGCGTGAGTGTTTTCCCTGAATGCATATCTGTGCCGCGTGTGTGATGGGGGCTTGAAAAGACCAGAAGAGGGTATGAGACACCCTGGAACAGGAGTTAGAGATGGCTGTGAGCCACCATGATGATGATGGGAACTGAACCCAGGTCCTCTGGAAGAAAAGCCAGGTCTCTTGACCCCTCTCTCCAGGACCTTCTCTCCTCCTCCCTCCCTCTCCCCTCCATCCCTTTCTCTCTCTTTCTTTGAGATAGGGTCTCATGTAGCTATGCTGGCCTTGAATGTCTGTGTAACTGAAGACGGCCTTGAACTTTGGATCGTACTGACTTGTCAAGGTCCCCCCCGACCCCGTACCCCCCACCCCTGGAAATCACAACTATATATCACCACACCAGGGTTCTTTGGTTCTGGGACCGAATCCAGGGTTTCATGCGTGCTACCCAGCACACTGCCAGTCAGCGCTGTCTTCAGGCTGTGTGCTACCATTAGAAGACTTTCTCTGAAGAACTGAGAATGCATCTGTGAGTAGATGAGAAGATTAGGATAACATTTTAGCATTTTCATACATTCTAGAAATGAAGTCAGGATTCAATATAAAAAAAAAAAATCAACCTTTCGAGGCTGGAGAGACGGCTCATTGGTTAAGAGGGCCTTTTGTCCCTGAAGGGACCATTCCCGGCTCACGCAGCCACCTCTAGTCAAGATCCAGGGGCTCCAACACCCACTTCTGCACCCCACTGGCACCTGCGTGTAGTGCACTCAAGTGCACGGGCACACATACAAATAATAAAATAAATCTTAAAAGACAATCAGCCGGGCGGTGGTGGTGCACGCCTTTAATCCCAGCACTTGGGAGGCAGAGGCAGGCGGATTTCTGAGTTCGAGGCTAGCCTGGTCTACAGAGTGAGTTCCAGGACAGCCTTGAAGAAACCCTGTCTCAAAAAACAAAACAAAAAAAATTAATCCTTGCATTTGAAAATGTAGCCAGTTGCTTTGACTCTTTGTAAATTATAATACATATAAAACATAAGACATGATAATTTGTTAAGTGTTATGATTTATAGATGTAACGATTTAAGTGCAATAAATCTTACTTCTCAATTTTGAATTAAAAGGGCTAGGAGCCCAGAATACACAATCAAGTACACAGTGTCTGAGTACACGAGGCCAACAGAATGGCATGCACAGCTCACTGGGAGGGATTTGTATTTCTTTCACCAATAGCTGTTGGACACACCAGTGACCTAATATGTCCTGGGTACCTCTAAATAAAGCGACTACACAATTGACATATGATGGATGCATAAGGAATAAAATTGGACAATAACTCATATATAATACATAGAATTCTTATAGGTTTTTTTTTGTGTGTGTGTGCTTGTTTTGCTTCGAGACAAGGTCTCGTAAAGTCCAGGCTGCTTTAAACCTGCTATGTGGCTGGTTGGTCTTAAGCTCCCATTATCTTTCTGCTTCTGTCCCCGAATGGTTGGAATTACAGGTGTGGGCCACCATACCTGCCTTTACACTTTTATGAGGCTTTAGATCCCCTGAAATTGGAGTTACAGATGCGGGTGCTGAGAACCAAAGACAGGTCCCCTGGGGGAGCAGCAGAAGCTGTTAACTGTTCTCTGGCCCTTCATTTTTTGACAAAGCTCTCATCGTGTAGCTCAGACTAGCTTGATTGGATCCTCCTGCCCCATCTCCCAAGGGCTGGGGTTATAGGCATGTACCCAACGACCTATGGATTGTATACAGCTCAGTTCACCAAGAGTTAGCATTAGAGGTGAAAATGAGATGCAACTTGTATTTACGTTTCAATACAGAGGCTGATTGATGAAACCCAGATGTGAATGTATTGTCCAGATAAGAGAAGGAGGGAGCAGGAGACCCCTTTTGGGCCTGGGTTCTCCCTGCCAGAGGTCACCACCCCTGGTGGCCCCCTGGGTAGGTCCTTTCTTTTTGAAATTTTTTAACATTTATTTATTGTTATATCTAAGTACACTGTAGCTGTCTTCAGATGCACCAAAAGAGGATGTCAGATCTCATTACAGATGATTGTGAGCCACCATGTGGCTGCTGGGATTTGAACTCAGGACCTTCAGAAGAGCAGTCAGTGCTCTTAACCGATGAGCCATCTCTCTAGCCCCTGTAGGTCCATTTTGAATAGTACCTAATCAGAATGCCACATGCTTTTCCCTCCTACTGCTAACCTTGTATCTAGACTAACCACCCTTAATCTGTTTTAAGGATGGTTGCCAGAATGATTGACTCACAACAGAAAGTTAATCTCCTACCCAGAACACTTCACAGTGTAGCTTCCAGTGTCTTTCCAGGGGTGGTTTCTGTCTCCTAATATTGCCCTTCTGCACCGCTGGTGTTCTCACAACACACATTTCCTTTAACTGCCTGCCTAGTTTTCTAATGTTTTTCTTCCAACTCAGCAAGTCCAAAAAAATGAACTCAACTCCCATCTCTCTCACACCCAGACCAACTTTCCTCGGTTTCCCAACGCTGTTAGCAGCCCTGCCGGTGCAGCTCCTCACCCACCCATCAGGCTTCCTCTCCATGCTCTCCGTGAAGAAGCCACTGCTCGGTCCAGGGTGTGCTTCCTTAGGTCTAAGTCTAATCACCTCTAGGCTCTCACCCCGTTTTATGTTTAAATACAAAGTGGTTTTGCACGGTTCGGGTACACACTGATTTGACTAGGATCGTAAGTCCACGTTCATTGGGAGAGGATGCTTTTCTAGTTCAGCTCACAACAAATACCTTTCCCATGATCAGTGTGCCTGCATCCTTCTGTGTGGGAAGTGTCCCTCGTAGAGACAATTCTACAGATGCATCAGTTGCCTTATCTTTCTGGTTTCTAGAATAACGGTGCTGGTGTATTTACACTTTGAAATACAGGCCATGTATTAATTTATTATTAACTTATTTTACATTACAGTTGAGACTTTTTTTAAAAAAAAAAAAAAAAGGAAACATCTGTCAGAAGGCAGTATTTAACCATGACAATAAAAAAAGATGCACAAATATTTTTCTGAAGGAGGACACTAGATCTTGGTAGGAATGATTGACCAAAAGGGGGAAAAACCAACTTTCAGATAAATAGTTTATTATATCATGAGAGACCATCTAGCCACAGTGTAAAGATAATGTGTATGAAATCAGCGTACTTAAAAATAGACACAGGGCCGGGCGGTGGTGGCACACGCCGGTAATCCCAGCACTTGGGAGGCAGAGGCAGGCGGATTTCTGAGTTTGAGGCCAGCCTGGTCTACAGAGTGAGTTCCAGGACAGCCAGAGCTGTACAGAGAAACCCTGTCTCGAAAAACAAACAAACAAACAAACAGACAGACAAACAAAGACACAGAAGCCAGAGGATGGCATGCACCTTTGATCCCAGCACTCGGGAGGCAGAGGCAGGTGGATCTCTTGAGTTCAAGGCCAGTCGGATCTACAGAGTGATTTTCAGGACAGGACAGCCAGGGCTACACAGAAAAATCCTGGTTCAAAAAGCCAAAAAGAAAGACCCAGACTTAGATCCCTGAGTTAGTCTACAAATCCTCTATAAGGACTCCTCAAGGACTCTTCAGAGCTTTTTTTGAGAGTCTTGGTTCTAGATGGCCTTTAGATATTCTTCTGCTGATACAATAAAATACCAAATACTGTGACCAAGGCATCTTATACAAGAGAGCATTTTATAGTTTCCGAGGGATAGCGCCCATGGTGGCTGAGCGAAGGGACGGCTGAGAGCGAGACTCACACGTTGGTCCACAGCCACAGGTGGAAAGAGAGGACACTCGGAGCAGTGGGGGGAGCACCCCCAGTGACACACCTCTCACAACAGGGGCACACCTACTAGTCCTTCTCAGACAGTCCCACAAACCAGGGCCCCAAGTATTCCAACGTGAGCCTGGGGCGGCCATTCTCGTTCAAACCATCACGCAGACCAGAGCATCCTCACCGAGTGTATCACTGCGCATTGTTGTAAGTGCAGAAGCATGGGCTAGGTGGACCCAGGCAGGACCTTCACCCAGACCCCTGGAACGCCTGTGCACACGAAGGTCTGTCAAGCATCCCTCTGGGCCAGAGTAACATCAGCAACGCCTATCACTGCCTCCCTAGCATTTGGTGTGGCCAACGAAGGGTTTATTGCTGTACATAGATTTAATTTTTTTGGTTTTTTAAGTGCTGGTTTTATCTTACGTTTAGAGCTTATCTCTGTTTTTAAATGTGCATTGGTGTTTGCCCATGTGTCTGTGTGAGAATGTCAGATCCCATGGAGCTGGAGTTACAGACAGTTGTGAGCTGCTAAGTGGGTACTGGTAATTGAACCTGGGGCCTCTGGAAGGGTAGTAAGCCTCTTAACTGCCACATTTACTTATTTAGAAAATGCTTACTATGTAACCCCTGCTATTCTGGAACTGTTTGTGTAGACCAGGCTGGCCCCCTCTCAGTTCTGATCCCTAGTACTGAGACTTTATGTATACACCAACACATTTGGCTTAAATAATCATTCCAAAAGCTCTCCGGGAATGGAGGCTCACACTTGTACTCCAGAATCTAAAGCAGGAGAATTGCCACGAGTTCAAGGACAACTTAATGGCAAAACAAAACAAAAACAAAAACAATACTACCAACAAAAAGTTAAATAGTGGAAGCTTTATTTATTTTTTAGTTTTTGATTGAACCTAGTCCTCACATGCTAGGTAAATGTGCGCTCTGCTTACATTTTATTTTGAGACAGAGTCCTACTAAGTTGTCCAAGCTGGACTTGAACTCATTCTGCTCATTCTGTCTCCTAGACAGGTCTTGGGTTACCTCATTCTTCTGAGTAGCTGGAATTCTAGATCTCTTTCACTAGGCTAGAGAAAGCTTTCTGACATTTCGTTTTGATTAGTTTTGTGACGCAGTGTTTGTTCTACAATGCGATTCAAAACTCAGGTCTTTACACAGACTTCATTCAAAAATTACTTACGGGGGACTGCAAGTCACCTCAGCAGGTCGAGGCGCTCACTTGCCGTGCCCAGAACCCCTTAAAGGTAGAAGGAAAGAACCAGTTCTTCAAAGTTGCTCTCCGACCCCGACATACATGTTGTGGTGTGAGCACCCCCAACATGTACACACACTATGACAAAGTTTGTTTTAAGACAAGATCTCTCTGAATAGCCCTAGCTGTCCTGGAACTCACTGTGTAGACCAGGCTATCCCAGAACTCATATAGATCCTCCTGCCTCTACTTTGCAAATGCTGGGAATAAAGTCATGCACCTCCATGCCTGGCTAGATTCCTTAAAAACTATGTATTGAATTCCCCCTACCTGTCATATATGTAAAATACTGGTTTATAGTGAAGAGGGAAGACTGGGCTTTGGTTCTCATGGATTTAGTCAGGTAAGGAAAAAAGATCTGAAGACGAGGGAGCAACAATGGAATTAACTAGAATTATGCTAAATACTACGTAGGAAGTAAAATGGAGTCATCCAGAAAACAGTGGCAGAGGGCCAGGCACCAGGGAAGAAGCCTGGCTGAGCGTGCGTCATCTTCAGCACATCCATAGTATTTAAAGCCAGGAGAATGAGTGGAATCTCCTGAAGAGAGAGTTCTGAGGGGGACTTGAAGCCCCAAGAAATAGTTCATTTGGTCAGTAATGGAAGTGGGAACGGAAGCAAGAATGCTGACAGTAGATCATCCCCCTGGAGACTCGGTGTGAGATGAGAAGCAGTGTGTGTGTCTCTACGGTTGGACATGTGGGAGATGCACTGTAATGAAGGCAGGAGGCGGGGTCCAGATTTGAGGCTGTTTGGTTCAATAGATTACACATTTTGTTGGTGGTGTTTTCAAGACAAGGTTTTTCTGTGTAGTAGATTTGACATTTTGTTTTATTTATTTTTATTTTATTTTATTTTTATTTCTCCTCCTTCCCTTTCTCCCTCTTTCTCTGGCCCCGCTTGCTCTACCACCCCCTTCCCCTCCCCCACCCCCACCCCCCCATCCCCGCTTCACTCCAGCCCCACCCCCAATTCCCCCACTCCCCACTCACTCCAGTCCATAGGTTCTTTCTTTGTTTCTTATTACAAATGGTTGTGAACCACCATGTGATTGCTGGGATTTGAACTCATGACCTCTGGAAGAACAATTAGTGCTCTTAACCGATGAGCAATCTCACCAGCCCCCTGAATTTGACATTTTAAAAGTTACATTTTGCCAGGCGGTGGTAGCCCACGCCTTTAATTCCAGCACTTGGGAGGCAGAGGCAGGCGAATTTCTGAGTTCGAGACCAGCCTGGTCTACAGAGTGAGTTCCAGGACAGCCAGGGCTACACAGAGAAACCCTGTCTCAAAAAAACAAACAAACAAACAAAAGAAAAACAAAAAAAAAAGAAAAAGAAAAAAGTTACATTTTATTTATGTGTCTGTACAGGTCTGAGAACTGTTTGTGGGAGTTGGTTCTCTCCTTCCACTCTGAGTCCACCATATGGGATCAAACTCAGGTCATCGGGCTCGGTAGTAAGACACCTTTACCTGCTAGGCCATCTTGTTGGCCCTTCAATAATTTTTTAAATTAACCTACAATAAAGTGTACACATACACACATTGTATATATATACATATATACATAATATACATACATGCATACATAGATACATACATTCAAGTGAAAACACACACACACATCCTTCTAGATCAAAAAATGTGTCAGGTGCATGCCTTTAATCCCAGCACTCAGGAGGCAGAGGCAGGCAAATCTTTGAGTTTCAGGCCAGCCTGGTCTACAGAGTGAGTTCCAGGACAGCTAATGCTACACAGAGAAACCCTGTCCTAAAACAAAACAAACAAGACAAAACAAAACAAAACAAAACAAAACAAAACCAAAAGATGGACTATTTATCACACCAAAAACGTTTCCTTGCGTCGATCTATAGTTACCTCTCCCTTTACGCTCAGTAAGCACCATCCGGGTTTCTACCCTATAGACGAGTGTTCCTTGTGTTTGGTTCCATCGGAATAGACTCATGTAGCACGTGCTTCCTCTTTGTTCTTGGCTTCTTTTTCTCTTTTTGGAAATCCATATATATTATATTTATAGTAGTTCAATCTCTTTCATTTTTGAATAATATAAGATAGAAATAGACAATAATTTATGAATCCATCTTTGTTAATGTATATTTGATATGTATATATATCTTCTTCTGGGTAAATAAACTCATGCCTCATTGATATGTTTCTAGACCTAATATTCCTGGGTAATACATTGTTCAACTTTGACACATGCCACCAAATGTTTCCAAAAATGTTGGAGCCATTGTCCCCTCTCACTGCCCATGACTGACAGTTCCACTTGCCCCACCTCTCAGTGACGCTCACTATTGTCAGTCAATCTTTTACATTGGAGACAGTCTGGTGTGTGTGCTAGTAGCTCCTAGTGGTTTTCTTTTGGATTATTCTTTTGAGTAGGACTTTGGGTTTTTTCAAAAAATGTTTATTGACCACTCAGATACCTTCTTTCCTGAAAAGCATTTGTTTCTGGCCTTTTATCTATTTTTAAATTATACTTATATATGCATGTATGTGTGTATGTATGTATGTTTGCATGTATGAGGAGAGGGAGTACATGCCATATATAGCATACTTGCGGAGGTCAGAGGTCAGCTTTCAGGAGTCAGTTCTCTCCTTCCACCATGTGCATGCCAGGATCCAGCTCTGGTCCTCAGACTCGGGCCAGGTGCCTTTCCCACTGAGCCTGTTCACTGTCCCTCCCTCCCTCCCTTCCTTCCTTCCTTCCTTCCTTCCTTCCTTCCTTCCTTCCTTCCTCCCTCCCTCCCTCCCTCCCTCCCTCCCTCCTTTCTTCTCTTCCTCCCTCTCTCTCTCTTCCTTCCTTCCTTCCTTCCTTCCTTTCTTTCTTTCTTTCTTTCTTTCTTTCTTTCTTTCTTTCTTCCTTCCTTTCTGATAAGGACTTATATATCTTAGGCTGACTTTTCAAATAGCTTATGTAGCTGAGGACAGCCTTGAGCTTTTGAGCCTTCCTGCTTCCGTCTCCAAATGCTTGGGTTGTGGGTACATGCTACTACACCCTATTTATGGGGTGCTGGAGACTGAACCCATGGCCTTGCGAGGGCTCGGCAAGCAGTATACTAACTAATCTATATCTCTAGCCCAAGTCCGTGATGTTTTTTAGTGTTTGGGAGTGTGTAATTTGTCAGAGGTAAATATTTTCTTCTCTTTTGTAACTAACATACTCATTTATTTGACGAGGAGAACTCCCATTTCATTTAGTTTTTGTATTTATATGTTTAGTGGCAACACGTAACAGAAAAAATCAAATTGTTTAAAAAGCCACATCTTTTTATAAAAACATACAACATAATTCATAGCTCACAACATTATTGTTCGTTTTAGATAGAGTCTTACTGTGTAGCCCTGGATGGCCTGGAGCTCTCCATGTAGGCTAGACTGTCCTTGAACTTACAGAGATCTACCCGTCTCTGAGTACTGAGATTACAGCCATCCATGCCGCACCCAGCCTAATCTCATGATACAGGAAAAGTTTGAGCATGTGAGAACCTTAGAAAGAATTCCAGCGGGGTCCAATCGGCGAAAGGTATGTTCATCATTTCCTGTACAAATATTTTAAGGAAAAATAGTAGTGTTAAATGGAGCACTGTCTCAAAGATGGTGTAGCTTCTCGTTGAGTTTTTTTGAGACCAGATCTCACTGTCTCGCCCAGGCTGACCTTGAACTGGCAATGCAGTGGAGAATGACTGGATTGTTGAGTCTTCCTATTCTGCCTCCCAAATGCTAGGACCCCAGGCATCTGCTACCGTGCTCAGCCAAGTATACTCTAAATTATGCTGATACAGTGAAACTAGACATTTTACAGTTATAACACAAAAGTCTCGGTGTGAACCCAGTGGGCTCAGTCATTTAAGCAAGAACATTTTCCTTTAATGAGGGGGACAGGAAATGCCCATTCCAATTTTATCACCTCATTTGGTGTCATGTGACATCCAAGAAATTAGTAAGAAAAATGGTAAAAATAGAAATACATATATGCATAGGTACAACTTTAGGGTAACTAACTTCACAGGAAAAATAACACCGGACATTCAGCTTGTCATTTTAGTAATAATTGTCTGCAGTTCTTCTGGGGCCCTTTATATAAAAGGGCAGGGTAAGCGAACAGCTCCCTGTTTTATCTGTTTTTCTTAAAAAGGATTTGATATTTCTTAATCGTTTGCCCTTAGCCCTGGGACTCGGGGAAGGAGGCATTTCATGGTTGCAGGGATTCTCTAACTTTAAGGTGTGTTCTTTTCCTTTCTCCTCCTGCCTCAATCTGCAATACTGTATACTTAGCCAACGGAGATGTTTGAGGGCAGTAGGGCCTGGAGGTCACGGCTCAGTGCAGCCTTTGAAGACTGTAGTCCACGTGGAGAGCACTTAAAAGCATGAAAACAGCAGTGGCCTTCACTCTGTAGACAGACAGGCTGGCCTTGAACTCAGAGATTCACCTGTCCCTGCCTCCCGAGCGCAGGGGATCAGAGCGCACCACCGTGCCTGGCTCCTGTGTCTGAATCTTGTCTGCAAAATGGGGACAGATGTAAATGCCCGTGCACCCACATCTCAGCAGAGGCATTGGGTGAAGACCCTCCCCGTCTGTCAGACTGGGCCCGATGCCTGAGGCCGCTTTTTTATTTTATTTTTTGTAGGCTCGGGTGCCAACAAAAATGGTCCCATAAGAAAGCACTCGCTGTGGTGCGGGACTGGGAGGCGGCATCTGAGTAATGGCGTTCCCTGCATGAACCCCAAACTGAGCCAGCACCTTAAAACCTTAAGTGGGCATTTTAGATGTTTCTAAGGAAGGTCACTAAACAAGCAAGCATACAGACAAAGAAACCAGCGATGAAGACCTCAGTACTGTTGGGAAGACGTAAGCAGAGACTGTATTGTGGGAGAATGTTCACAGGCATGCAAGCACCGGGTGACAGGGAGGACTGACGACCCGCTACAGACATCGTTTCTGGCTCCCTGTTTCCCATCCTCATGGTTTTTGGCTACAGGGGTCACTTTTCATCTTCTGGTGACATATCAGGAATGCCTGTGGTGGTGGCTCTGAGGCCCGGCAGAGGGCTTTTCAGAAATGCTAGCGGCCACAGTTACGGTCAGAAGTATTAATTAAATTTCCAAAGGTTTATCTAGAAAGCCAAAGTGGACATTTTAGATAAGAGAAACTAACATTTTAAAAAGAGGCTTGGGTATGAGAGTGTCAGTTTACCGTCGTGCGACAAATGAAGGCGGCATTGCGGTGACCCTGTGGGGTGGAGGGCTGGGCGCGGCTCAACTCCGTCTCGCACTGTGCTCCTCAGGACAAGTTCTGTCTGGTGCGCCATTCTGCTCTCCTTAGCATCTGCATCTTGTACTAAGTAAACCGGTGAGTGGAAATTTGATCTCTGAAGAGGAGAATTCTGTTAGCGAGTGTTCCTAAATGAGTGGTAATTATTTAATGCCACTAGGCAATAAAGGCAGGTACATAGCGTCTGAGGAAACTCTGCTCACACATTTTGTCAGAAATGCGGGTATTTGGCTTTGCCGAAAGTGAAGGGTTCAAAGTTTAGATGTAAGTTCTGATATGCTAGCCAGACTACTGTCATTTCTAGGTTTAAATTTTTAAATTTTATGTGTACTCCATCACAGTCATAACATAAATACAGAAAGTGTTGGCATCCTGAAAATTCTTTTAAAAATGAAAATTCTTGTGTGTCATCTTTGGCAGTGAAAAGATAATCAAAAGGTATTTAAATAAATCGAAGCTGTCATCCTTGGGGCTGGGTGTACAGCTCAGGGGTGGAGAATTTGCTTAGCATATGTGAGGTACTGGGTTCAATCCCCAGTCCTGCCAAAATGAAAGAGAAGGGGGAAAGCGTTATGAAATTGTCCTCTCTCAGAATGCCGTGGAGGCCTGTCTTCAGGGCTCACAGGAAGAAACAACTGAGATTGCTGATGTAGCCCTGAATCACTAACGAGGGTAACCTGCTGTGGGAAGCAAGAAGAAAAATATCCTTTAGTGCTGGTACCCGGTGGATCCATCCGCTGTCTCGATCACAGGCTAGAACTGACCTCTATAAAGTTTGCTGTTTAGGAGGCAAATGTTAAGACGAGAAAATTGCAATCAGACTGGTGACGGCTCAGAGGCTAAGCGCTCACACTGCTCTGCCAAGGGACCAGAGTTGGGTTCCTGTCACCTACATGGAAAAGCTCACATCCTCCTAGAACTCCAACTCCAGGATCCAATACCCTTTTTCTGGACTCTTTTGGGCATCTACTCTTACTAACGTGGGAAAACCATCTCTGTGGCCTAGTATAGGCTGTTTGGATGTCTCTGAAGTTCCTAGTGCTGAGGTAGTCGAAACCTCCCTTTCTCTTTGGAGCTGTACCGAGTTATCTTTACTGCTCTTATACACGCGAGGTATCTGAAAAGTGTTGACACCAACTTAAATGTCATTGCCAGGGAGCTTAAAAGGTCCCGGGACCAGGACTCTTTGCCTTTAGACCACCAAACCAAACCCAAAGCGACTTTGTTGTATGTGACTAAAAGATGCTGCCACAAGACGGTTGCTCTCAGGCCTTTGAACTGTCTCTCCTTTGTTCCCTTTAAGAATCCTCCCAGCACACAGTTGAAAGTTTCTCAGCCAGCTTACTGCCCCCCCCCCGCCTTTACAATTAAAGAAAAAAACACTATCAAGCTCACAGAAAAGTTGCAGTATAGTGCAAAAAAAGCTTTTTTTTTTTTTTTTTTTTCCGGAAAATGTGAGCTTAAGTTGCTGAGTTGACCTGTGTCACTTTGAGCTCTTTAAAGCGTATGTCCTACCTCAGGCACAGCCACAGTACAGCCATCGAAACCAGGAAATGAGCACTGGTGAATTACGACCAATTTATCCTCTGCCCCATCAGTGTTCTGATTGTGTCTGTCATACTCTTTCCCACAAGAGGACCTAGTCCAGCACACGCTGTGGTCCCTGTCACGTCTCCACCTGCCGTCTAGAACAGTCCCTCAAGCTGTCACGCCTTGGGCACTTGCCAGGATGGTGAGCCAGTTACTTGGTAAGCTCTCCCTCAGGCGAGGTCGACCCTTTATGGCATGACTCCTGCTCTGCGAGTACTAGGGTGTCCACCATAGAGGATGACGTGTGACCTCATGTGTGACTTCGGTGGCACGAGGAGTGGCTTCGTGTCAACCAGGCCTTGCCACTCCGGAGCTATTCTTTCAGCTCTATAGTTTTTAAGCGTTGAAAAGAGGTGCTCTGTCGGCCTGCGGAGAGGGCTCAGCCGTTAAGAGCACTTGTTGCTCTTCCAGAGGACCTGAGTTCAGTTCTTAGCACACATTAGGTGGCTTCTCACCGCCCTTAACTCCAGCTCCGAGGGCTCAGACACCCTCTTCTGGCCACCTCTGGCACGCCCGACCACACACAGGGAGTCCACTAACTCAGACACATACACATAAATCAAACTAATTCACAAGTATTTTGAAACTATATAGACTATTTATCTTCATACTTACTTATTTTTATTATTTATTTATTTATTTATTTATTTATTTATTTTGGGTTTTTGTTTGTTTTCTTTTTCGAAACAGGGTTTCTCTGTGTAGCCCTGGCTGTCCTGGAACTCACTCTGTAGACCAGGCTGGCCTAGAACTCAGAAATCTGCCTGCCTCTGCCTCCCAAGTGCTGGGATTAAAGGCGTGAGCCCCCACTACCCGGCCAGACTTACTTTTTAAACTAATTAAACAATGTATTTATATTTATATTTTATTTTATGTGCACAAGTGTTTTGCCTGCATGTATATACATGCGTCATGTGCATGCCTGGTCTTTAAAGGGTTCAGAAGAAGCATTGAACCCCATTGAACTGACATTAGAAATGGGTTATGAGCCACCATGTGGGTGCTAGGAACTGAAACCAAATCTTCTGCCAGAGTAACAAGCGTTCTCCAGCCCCTTCATCAGATTTCCAACAGCTTGTGGTCCAGCACTGTCTACTTCAATGCTCACTAATGCTGGTTGGGTAGAGGAGACTCTTTAGTGATGCCTTCTGTGATGGAAGACATTGTCTTCCTTCTGTGATCTCTTTGGTGCCTTCTGGCATAGAACAATGTTTCCAACCCATCTCATTCTTTCCCTGGTATCAGCTGTTTCTCCAGGGAGCCTGGTTCCTTTAAAGGAGAATGGTATTTGCATGTTCTGTTGGAGGCTGGGAGCTGTCTGTGCTTCTGATTCCAGATGATACTGGCAAAGAGGGCTGTGTTTGTTTCTGGGTACCCATGTACATACATTTATATGTGTGTTTTATATTCAGTAGGAGCCATGGGTTTGTGTCTGTGCCTTCAGTTCTAACACAACAGGCTTACATATTCAGTATTAATGCACGCCTTTGGAGGACAGACCCCAGGCCCTTCCATATGTGAGCCCAGGGCCTACCACTCATGTCTAAGCCAGAGTTTCCGTTAAATGTTATTGAGACCTATTTTAAGGGTTTTAAAGATTCAAGGGAACACAGTCTTTTGCATTTCACCTACCAAATCAAAGGCTATCTGGCTATATTTAACTAAACGATGTTCATTCTATACGACAGTTGCTCTTGAAACCTTTGAACTAGATCTGTTTCCCCTCCCCCCATGCTGAGACTCTTCAGTGTGCAGGTGAAAGTTTCACAGCTGTCAGAGAATGACCTTGAACCCTTGATACCCCAACCCCCATCTGTGCCTCCCAAGGGCTTGGATTCTGATACCTCATGCTAAACTGCAGTCTTTTTAATCTTTCAAATTCATGTGTTTCTTTTGCCTTCATATTTTGTTGCTAGCATGGGATGACTGATATATTGAACTTCCCCAATTAGAATAGAATTAAAATAGAGTGATTGTATCTTTCAAACCAACCTGGAATATAACCTGATTACCGTTTATGTTGTGACATATGAAATCAGTATTATCCTGAACAGTTTTGTGTAAATCATTACCGTGAAAGTAAAAGCATATCTAAAAAATGTTCAGCTACACAGGAGATAACAAACCATTATTCCCAGAGAAAACAATAACAGATTCTAGACAACATGTAATTAAAAAAAAAATCTATCACCTGAAGACATTAGAAACAGTCTGTCTTATGAGTTTTTGCCTTAAGAACAGGCTCCATCTTAAACCTCAGAGTTACTAAAGCTTGAATCCAGAATCAACAGTTTTAGATAAAACCACAACAATAATAACAGCAACAATGAAAAACCATAGGCAATTAGAAATAATGGGAAGAATTCTGATATGGAAAAAGCCAAAAGGGAAGTATGAATTGTCTGGTTGATTCTGGAAGTGTGTGTGTGCTCGTGTGTGCATGCATGTGTGTGCATATTTGCATGTGTGTGTATGCAAGTGCGCACGTGCATGCCTGTGCTCTACCCCATCTGAAGCTGAACTATGAAATGTATGTTTCTTCAGGGTGACCAACTCATTCAGGTATCCTTGGTTTTATAAAATCTCTACAGTGCTGTTGGCCGCTCTGGCTGCTGCTTATCCCACGTGAAGAGGCAGAACTAGAACTTTAACCCAGATACATTAACTACATGTTTTATAAACTGAAAACAACCACAATTAACAACACCCCCACACACACACGCAGTTCCTACATAGTTTAGAGAAATGTAAGAGAATTTAGGATTTCTGCAATGTGTCATTTATAACATCCAGAATATAATCCAAAATTGATGGATCATATGAAGAAGCAAGAAAATTTAATACTTCCTTCAGGGAAAGAAAAACTAATGCTAACTGGACCCAGATGATATGGGAATATTGGGAAGATATTGGGGACAATCTAGTACAACTGTAAGTATGTTGAAAGATGTAAAGGAAAAACATACACAGTGAATTAACATGTGGGAAATGTTGGCAAAGAAACCATAACAAAAATAAAATTTCTAGAATTAAAATCTTCAAGAAACTCTTTGGATGGATTTAACAGCAAATTAAGATTATAGAAGAGTGACTGGGATCTGTTGGTGTGTGCCTGAAGTCCCGAAGTACGAAGAAGACAGAGGCAGGGGGATGGTGAATTCAAGGCTTGTCTAAACTACAAAGCAAGTTTCAGGACAACCTGGGCTACACAGTCACAGCCTGAAAACATTATATATCATTCACTGTGAGTGTGAGAGGTGAAATCACTAGCATGAGAAAGACCAGTCTCAAGGGAGGTGTGGGAAATATGGAAGTATCTAACGCACTTGTAATCGAAGTCATCGAAGGAAAACAGAATGGGCAGAGGTATGAGGTATGCGGAGAACTCACCTCGAGAACATTTTGGTTTGTTAAAAGCCCTCACTTTATTGAAGAGTTCGAGTAGGAAAATGCAAATAGAAGTCCTGTCACGATCAACGGCTTTAAGTCAAGGTAAAGAGGGAAATTTCAAAGAAGTTCTGTAAAAAAAAGCACACGACAGAGCAAGAGTGTACCACCAACTTCTCACCAGAAACCGCAGAAGCCAGAGTCCAGTACCATCCTTAAGGGTATAGAAGAAGGGGGAACCTGCCAAGCTAAGATTCCATTTTTGGCTTTGTTTTTGGTCTCACTGAATAGTCCAGGTGAGCCTAGAATTTACTATATACTCCAAGCATCTAACTCATGGCAATCCTCCTGCTTTGTCCTCTGAAGTACTGAGATGACAGGTGTGAGCTTCTGTACCTGGCTCAGTCCAGAAACATATATTCACAACAGGGTCTCCCTGGGTTGGCTTGGCTGGCCTGTAGCTCATTACGTAGGCCAGGCTGGCCTTGAATTCAGAGTTTCCTATCTCCTGAGTGCTGGGATTAAAGGTGGCATACCTGGAAACAGTATTCTGTATCTAATAAGATTTCTTTTAAAAATGTCTTCGTTCTTTTTATTTTATGTGGATGGATGTTTTGCCCACATGAATGTGTATGCACCACATGTGTGCTGGTGCCTAGGGAGGCCACAAAAGGACGTTGGATGTCCTGGAACTGAAGTCGCAGACGGTTGTGAGCCACCATGTGGGAGCTGGGAATTGAACCCAGGTCCTCTGGAAGAGAAGCCAGTGCTCTTAACCGCTGAGTCATCGCTCCAGCCCCCAAATAAAATTTAACCCCAAAAATAAAGTAAAAGTATAGCCAAATAAATGAATTAAGATTTTTTAATTTATTTATTATTATATGTAAATTACACTGTGGCTGTCTTCAGAGACACCAAAAGAGGGAGTCAGATCTCATTACGGATGGTTGTGAGCCACCACGTGGTTGCTGGGATTTGAACTCAAGACCTTTGGAAGAGCAGTCAGTGCTCTTAACCGCTGAGCCATCTCCCCAGCCCAGCCAAATAAATGAAAGCTACGAGAAACTGTTCCCATACTTAGAGTGGTTATAGTACTGTATATTAGCTGGAGTTCTTTAACCTGTGGACAAATTGCCATTAGACAAGAACCAGACATTCGTGCAAAAAGAAATAAAAAGCACCAGAAACGTTAACTATGTGGGTAAAGCTAAAGTAAAATTTCCTCTCGATTACTGTAAAATAAAACGTGACTATCTACAGCAAAAATTAATGGCATTGTCGTGTGAAGTTTGTGATCTGTTTAGATATGACACAATGCAACCAGAGTGGAAAGGTTGCAGAGCAGAAAAAAAAGGTTAAAATGGCTGCCCGGCGCTGTGAGCTGGTGAGCCGGTCTAACCTGGTGAGGAAGCCAACTGTGGTGAACTGAAGATGTGCGTTACAGCCTCGAGAACCGGCAGAAACAGGCAGGCGAATAATCGTATTCAGACATTGAAGAGTCTCCCTTGAGCCGCCTAGCCAGCCAGCTGGAGGGCCAGCCTCCGAAGGTGTGAATGGCAGCTGGAGGGCCAGCCTCGGAAGGTGTGAGTGGCAGCTGGAGGGCCAGCCTCGGAAGGTGTGAATGGCAGTTGGTCTTACTGACATTCCTCAACCAGCACGCCCAACCACGGCGCAATGTGTGTTTTTCCAACTACACATAGCATGTTCTTCCCAAGAAAACAAAAGGTCTTCATAATTGTAAAAGCATAGAAATTGGGGGTGGTTAATCCCAGCACTTGGTAGGCAGAGGCAGGCAGATTTCTGTGAGTTCAAGGCCAGCCTGGTCTACATGACCAAGTCTAGGCCAGCTAGTGTTATATAGGGAGACCCTGTCTCAAAAACAAAAACAAGTTGGGCAGTAGTGACTCATACCTTTAGTCCCAGCACTTGGGAGGTAGAGGCGGGCAGATCTCTGAGTTCGAGGCCAGCTTGGTCTACAGAGAGTTTCAGGACAACCAGGGCTACACAGAGAAATGCTATCTTGAAAAACAAAACAAAACAAAACATAAAAAGCAAAAATAACAACAACAAAAACTGAAACAAACTCATCCTGAGATAAACAAAGAAATGGACTGAAATCACAGGTTTGGTGGTTTTTGTTTTTTTTTCTTTTACTGTAGTAGAGTAGAATTAAAAATCTTTTTACTTTTTATTTTGTGTTTCCCTTTGTGAAAAAAAGGAAAAAAAAGGAATCAAACTCTGGACCATGCCCATGGCCTGCCATGGAGATACATCTCTTGGCCAGAAATCAATAAATATGAAAAAAGAGCGCTCACAGATTCTGCTAAATGTCTACAAACTAGACAAGTTTTAATAAAGTAGCCCGTAGACTGAAGGAGATTGTAACTAAGTTACAGTGAGGGTAAAGAGTCAAATTCATAATATGTGGCAAAAACAGGCCCCGGGGGACAGTGTTTAGCCTAGGTGTTCACAATCCCGGAACAGGAATCGAAGCAGTTTACCATAGTTTCGCCTTACTAGGCTAAAAAAGGAAGGACCAGTTAAACCCAAAGTTAGCAATAGGGATGAGTATGAAGGGCAGAGATGGAATCAGAAGAGAAAATCAACAATCAAAAGTTGGTTACTTGAGGAGATGAAGCTCCCTAACAAGGAAAAGCGACTGTAGATTGTCAAAATGGAAACTGAGAAGCGTGCCCGACTGTAGCTCCTACAGGAAAAGACAGAGATGACCGGGAGTTGGAGTGGGGGTGGGGTGATCACAGGAATCCCGTGCCAAGAAATTAGACCATTAGAAAAAATAGGCAAAACCTTCGAAAAGCAAAACTCACCAAAACAAATGGGATAAAAATCTGAATTGGCTCATCTCTGTTTTAAATACAGAGCAGGGGTTTAAAGTTCAGTCTAGGCAGTGCTACTTTAGATGTTACATAAACATTAGAGAGCAAACACAGTTTGACACAAGTTTTTTAAAAGAGGGAACACTACAAAAAACGAGAAAAAAAGTCTAACAGAGAAATTTTATAAAGCATAGGCCTAAACCACGCAGACATAAAGTCACAAATCCTTAATAAGCTGGTTAGTGGTTGTGTCCTCAGTCCACACCATAGCGGTTAAAGTCATAACCAGGCAGGGATGTGCCTCAGGAGGGTCAGGAAATAATCTCAGGAATTTCTCTCATCACGAAGTCAACGAAATTCATATGGGTGAGGACGCCGAGTGGCAGGCAGGACGCATATTTTGCTGATGGCACAGCCACCTTTGAACAAGTTCTGGCAGTTTCTATTAAAACTAAACATATACCTACTCCGTGACCCAGTAATTGGACACCTGGGTATTTACTCAAGAGATCGGAAAGCCAATGGCTCCTGAAAGGCTTTTGCACGGATCGCCATTACCACCGTCTACTCATGAGAAAAGCAAACACCTCCCAGCCAGGGAACAGCCTCTGAAATACCTGCCCGTCTCTCAAAACTGTCAAGGTCACCCGAACAAGGAAAAGTCTGAGACACTAAACTAACCAAGAAGAGCCTAAGAGTGCACGGTGACTAAACTAATGTCAGCCGGCAGTGGATGGAGAGCAAGGACATCTGGGCTCTCAGTATAATGAATAGATATCTGACCGTGAGTTATAACAGATGCCCCGCTCTAACAATAAGATGTTGATTAAGATAAGATGTTCTCTCAATATGGAGAATGTGGGAGCCTTCTGCACATTTCATAATTTTCAAATAAAATTAAAACTATCTTAAAACTTAAGCTCATTGTTAAAAATGTTTAAAGATCTATTTTTTATGTGTATGAGTGATTTGCCTGCATGTATGTGTTTATACCATACATGTGCCTCCTGCCCTCAGAGTTCTGAAGAGAGGATATCATAGTCTCTGGAACTGGAGTTACAGGCAGTTATCAGCTGTCATGTGGGTGCTGGGATCTGAACCCAGGTCCTCTGGGTTCAGCGAGTGCTCTCAACTGCTGAGCCATCTGTCTAGCCTCAAGTCTACTTTCTACAAATAAAAAAAAAAAGTTTTATTTAAAATAAGTAAATATAGAACCAGCTGGGTATAGTGGTTCTCAACTTTAGTCCCAGGATTTTTATGAGTTCAAGGTTAGATCGGTGTATGTAGTGAGTTCCAAGCAGGCCAGGGTTACATAGTGAGACTTAACAAACAAACAAACAAACAACAACAGGATTAGACAGAGTTTAAATATTCCTCAACAGGAGAGCAGATAAGTAGTGGATTCATACAGTGGAATAATACCACCTTTAAAAAAAACAAACTAATGAGCATCACCGCTAAATGCATGGATCCCAAATAATTAAGTTAAAAGTAGCCTTACACAAAAGTAGCCTTGCATCATTTATCTGTATAATTTCATTTTCACAAAGTTTTAGAATAAGCTAAACTAGCGACAGTGGAAGCTGATGTTTCTGGAGCATGTGTGTTCGTGTGTGTGTGTGTGTGTGTGTGTGTGTGTGTGTCTGTCTGTGTGTGTCTCTGTGTGTGTGTTCTCGTGTATGTATGTGTGTGTGTCTGTGTGTGTGTCTGTGTCTGTGTGTGTGTGTGTCTGTGTGTGTTTGTTCGTGTGTCTGTGTGTCTGTGTGTGTGTGTCTGTGTCTGTGTGTGTGTGTCTGTATGTGTGTGTCTGTGTGTGTGTGTCTGTGTCTGTGTGTGTCTGTGTGTTTGTGTGTCTGTGTGTATGCACTGGCTAGGAAGGGCTCATGGGGACCCTCTTCTGGGGTGACAGTCACAGTTTCCTGTATACCTCTTCCCACTGCTTCTCTCCCCTCCCTCCTCCTTTCCTCCCCTGTTCCCTTCTTCCTTTCCATCCCTTCCCCATGGAGTCTCATGTAGCCCAGGCTATCCTCAAGCCCACAGTCTTCAGACTCCTGGGTCTCAGGATTCACAGACATGAACACCTGCGTCTGAATATTGATAGGAATTTGCATTACACAGAGATACAGATTTATAAAAGATCATTAAGTGGCACACTTAAAATATATAGACAGTTATATATATATAGACAGCATATAAGCCTTACCTTCAAATCTTATAAAGATATACAGTTTAGTCATGTTTGTGATAACATGGCATAGGGTGAGATATACTGATCCCTCTAAACCTTTTGGAAATGTATCTGGAGTGATGGATGAATCGGTGGTCGGTTAATGAGCTCACTGTAGTCTGCAGTCTCTACCCTCTCTTCCCTGCTTCTTCCTTCCCTCCCTCTCACCCTCCCATTCTTTTATAAACGACTTATTTTTGATTTTTTTGTTTTTTGATTGTTTTTTGGTTTTTTTTTGTTTGTTTGTTTTTGTTTTTTTTTCGAGACAGGGTTTCTCTGTGTAGTCCTGGCTGTCCTGAAACTCACTCTGTAGACCAGGCTGGCCTCGAACTCAGAAATCTGCCTGCCTCTGCCTCCCACGTCCTGGGATTACAGGCGTGTGCCACCACACCCGGCTAAACAACTTATTTTTAAGCATGTGTGTACATCTTTCCTTCTCTTCCTCCTTCCTGGCTTCCCTCCTGTCTCTTTCAGAGAGGCCGTAGAGACTGCATACATTTGAATGTTGATCATTGGGGCTTGGTTTGACCTTTTTCAACTGAGTGGTTTTGGTAAAAAACAAATAATAAATAGTACAGCTTGGCTTAGAAGAACGTTGCACATACTATGGAAAAAAAGTGTATCTAAAATTCTTTCTGAAATGTAAATTTTTGAATAGGGTCTTATTATATAGCTGTGGCTAGTCTATAGATTAATCTGTAGACCAGGCTGGCCTTAAACTAAGATCCGCCTGCCACTGTCCCCTGAGTGCTGGGATTAAAGGTTTGCATCATCATGACCCCCAGGACCCTCTTTTTCTCATCCTCTGAATACACTAAGTGGGTCTGGAAGAAAGTTCTCCCGAGCTGCCGCTGCCGCCTGGATAAAATGCCTTCCATTCTCCTTACAGCGCCGTTAGGGGGAGCATGAGGAAGTGTGTTCTGCCTTGAAAGAGGAATTCTGCCGCTAGGCCTTACAGGGCCACCGTCACTAGATTCAGAACACTCGAACCTGCGGGAATGTGTCCTGTGTAGCTAATACCTGTAAACTTTTTGTTCTTTAGATACACAACCAAACGTGGAGCTGAAAAACACCAAGGAGCATCCTCTGCCCACAGGTAATGCTGCGGTCTGCCGGAACCAAAAGCACTCAAGAAAGGAGAGTGTTCTTGTTATAGTAAAAAAATGCAACGGGAAAATTAATACAGCTCCTTTGCTGATATGTTAAAGATACTTTAAGATACATCATAGAAGTGCATAGGGGGTGGGGTTGCTCAGTGGGTAGAGAAGGGGCTGAATTTGGACCCCCCCAACACTGGACAAAGCCATCTGTGGCCTCACATACCTGTAACCCCACCACTGAGGGACAGGGATAGGTGGATCCCAGCAAGCTCCAGGTCCAAGTGACATCCAAATTGATCTCCGGCCTCCACACACTTAGACACACACACACACACACACACACACACACACACACACACACGTAAGTTCACACATATACACACTTCAATACCACATAGTCAAACTACATTCCAGCCAATGTTGATCATTAGAGTTCTGTTAACTTCATTGCTTTTTTTTCAACTAATTGCTTTAGATAAAGATAACAGCTTGATTTTAATTCTTAAACTTCACTTAATTTTATATCATTGTCATCATCCTCATTATTTTGTGTTTTTTTGTGTTTTTTGTTTGTTTGTTTGTTTGTTTTTGTTTTCCAAGTCAGAGTTTCTCTGTGTCACAATACTGGCTATTCTGGAACTTGATTTGTAGACCAGGCTGTCCTTGAACTCACAGAGATCTGCCCACCTCTGCCTCCCAAGGGCTGGGATTTAAAGCATGTGCCACCACTGCCCGGCTAAGCTTCTCTTTTGATCAGTGGTCAGCAACCATTTCTGAAAAGGGTCAGAAATTCATTATGTAATCTCTTTCCTGGGCCCTGTGTTGTAGAACTTGTTTTTTAATAACCTTTGAAAATGTTGAAACCATCTTTTCCTCCCTGACCTATACAGAGCAGGTATGATCAGGCGAGGCCTTGGGTCTTAGGTTGCTGAGCATTAAGCAGGAGGATCTTGACTGAATTCAGGCCAGCACAAAATATAGTGAAGCTAGCCTGAGCTACATAGGGAGATCCTCTTTTTAAAGTACCAAGAAATGAATGGATGACCAAACAACCCTGGGTTCCATTATAGTTTTTTGCAGAATCACACTTATGATACGAACACAAGAGAAATAGATTTGACATACAGAGGTTTCTAGGTTTCCCTTTAGGAAAGCATTTCTCCCAAACTGAGGTGTATCAGTTATGTTCAGGCTCAGTAACTCTTATTTATTTTTTTTTTATTTTTTTTTATTTTATTTTATTTTTTTTTTTTTTGGTTTTTTCGAGACAGGGTTTCTCTGTGTAGTCCTGGCTGTCCTGGAACTCACTCTGTAGACCAGGCTGGCCTCGAACTCAGAAATCCACCTGTCTCTGCCTCCCAAGTGCTGGGATTACAGGCGTGCGCCACCACGCCCGGCCAGGCTCAGTAACTCTTAATCCTACATGGTAATATTGGTTGGGAACAAGCAGCAGTAGCATCCTCCTGAATACTGTGAAATACAGCAACGAAGACAGAATTCCTGTCCAGTGGTTCTCAACCTGTGGGTCTTGAGCCCTTTAGAGTTAAACGACCTTTCACAGGGGTCCTACAGATCCAGATATTTACATCCTGATTCATAACAGTAATGACATTACAGTTATGAAGTAGTAATGAAATAATTTTATAGTTGGGGGTCACCACAACTATATTAAAGGGACTGTATTAAAGGGTCGCAGCGTTAGGGAGGTTGAGAACCGCTGCTGTAGAGACAGTGTGAGTTCACTTATAACGCAGGTATAGGAAGAACTATTCACAAGGATGCAAGCTGCAAAGGTATGGATGCATGAGCCTCATCCACAGTTCTAGACTCTGAGAGTTTCCACATCTGCTCCTGCTGGGGTGGGTGAAGTGGACACTACTTGCTGGGTGCTAAGGCTGGGTGCTGAGGCTGGGTGCTGAGGCTGGGTGCTGAGGCTGGGTACTGAGGCTGGGTGCTGAGGATGGGCGCTGAAGCTGGGTGCTGAGGCTGGGTACTGAGGCTGAGTGCTGAGGCTGGGTACTGAGGCTGGGTGCTGAGGCTGGGTGCTGAGGCTGGGCGCTGAAGCTGGGTGCTGAGGCTGGGTGCTGAGGCTGGGTGCTGAGGCTGGGCGCTGAAGCTGGGTGCTGAGGCTGGGTGCTGAGGCTGGGTGCTGAGGCTGGGTGCTGAGGCTGGGCGCTGAAGCTGGGCGCTGGGTACTGAGGCTGGGTGCTGAGGCTGGGTACTGAGGCTGTATGCTGAGGCTGGGTGCTGAGGCTGGGTGCTGAAGCTGTATGCTGAGGCTGGGTGCTGAGGCTGGGTGCTGAGGCTGGGTACTGAGGCTGGGTGCTAGGCGGGGTACTGAGGCTGGGTGCTGAGGCTGGGTGCTGAGGCTGGGTGCTGAGGCTGTGCGCTGAAGCTGGGCGCTGGGTACTGAGGCTGGGTGCTGAGGCTGGGTACTGAGGCTGTATGCTGAGGCTGAGTGCTGAGGCTGGGTGCTGAGGCTGGGTACTGAGGCTGGGTACTGAGGCTGTATGCTGAGGCTGGGTGCTGAGGCTGGGTGCTGAGGCTGGGTGCTGAGGCTGGGTACTGAGGCTGGGTGCTGAGGCTGAGTGCTGAGGCTGGGTGCTGAGGCTGGGTACTGAGGCTGGGTACTGAGGCTGTATGCTGAGGCTGGGTGCTGAGGCTGGGTGCTGAGGCTGGGTGCTGAGGCTGAGTGCTGAGGCTGGGTGCTGAGGCTGGGTACTGAGGCTGGGTGCTGAGGCTGGGTACTGAGGCTGGGTGCTGAGGCTAGGTGCTGAGGCTGTATGCTGAGGCTGGGTACTGAGGCTGGGTGCTGAAGCTGTATGCTGAGGCTGTATGCTGAGGCTGGGTGCTGAGGCCGGGTACTGAGGCTGGGTGCTGAGGCTGGGTGCTGAGGCTGGGTACTGAGGCTGGGTGCTGAGGTTGGGTGCTGAGGCTGTATGGTGAGGCTGTATGCTGAGGCTGGGTGCTGAGGCTGGATGCTGAGGCTGGGTGCTGAGGCTGAGTGCTGAGGCTGTATGGTGAGGCTGGGTGCTGAGGCTGGGTGCTGAGGCTGGGTGCTGAGGCTGGGTACTGAGGCTGGGTGCTGAGGCTGGGTGCTGAGGCTGTATGCTGAGGCTGGGTGCTGAGGCTGGGTGCTGAGGCTGGGTACTGAGGCTGTATGGTGAGGCTGTATGCTGAGGCTGGGTGCTGAGGCTGGGTGCTGAGGCTGGGTACTGAGGCTGTGTGGTGAGGCTGGGTGCTGAGGCTGGGTGCTGAGGCTGGGTGCTGAGGCTGGGTACTGAGGCTGTATGGTGAGGCTGTATGGTGAGGCTGGGTGCTGAGGCTGGATGCTGAGGCTGGGTGCTGAGGCTGAGTGCTGAGGCTGTATGGTGAGGCTGGGTGCTGAGGCTGGGTGCTGAGGCTGGGTACTGAGGCTGGGTACTGAGGCTGGGTGCTGAGGCTGGGTGCTGAGGCTGTATGCTGAGGCTGGGTACTGAGGCTGGGTACTGAGGCTGGGTGCTGAGGCTGTATGGTGAGGCTGTATGCTGAGGCTGGGTGCTGAGGCTGGGTACTGAGGCTGGGTGCTGAGGCTGGGTGCTGAGGCTGGGTACTGAGGCTGGGTGCTGAAGCTGTATGCTGAGGCTGGGTACTGAGGCTGGGTGCTGAGGCTGGGTGCTGAGGCTGGGTGCTGAGGCTGGGCACTAGATGAACACTGGGTATCACGATTGGCGACTTTGAAGTCAAACTCAGGGCATGGTTTTACAAAGCTCTTCAAGCTGACTGCATCCTTAAAACCTCCTTTGTCTTTTAGAGAGCCCCGAAGCTCTGAATGACTACAGTTTGACCAAACCTCACGAGATAGAAAACGTGGACAGTGCAGAAGTCCCAGCCAATGAAGATGAAGATGCAGGAGGTAAACCACGCCTGTACAGTGACAACCTCGTGGTGACAGATACAGTTGAGGCTGATGTGAAATCAACGCAGATTCATTCTCTTCATATACATTTTGTTTAATAGTTTGTTACATGAGAACACGGATATTGGGGCGGAGGGAGGAGATGGCTCAGCAGTTAAACACTCCCGCTGTTCTGTCAGAGGGTCCTAGACTGGCTCCCACCGCCCATGTCAGGTGGCTCCAGGTGACATCACGGTGTCTGTAAGCACTCACACTCGCTCGGCACACACACACACACAGTTACACTAATATTTGGAGGATTTAAGATACTTATTCACTGCTCACATTGTGCTAACTTTACTATTTGTTGGACAGACTTGTTGGTACATGTGTATGATCACAGCTCTTGTGGAGCTGAGGTAAGAGGGTCGTGACTTAAGGCCATTCTGGGCTACATAGCCAAGGCAATATATTGAGACCCTGCCTCAAGGGGAGCAAAATGAACTATTTGGGGTTTTTTCTTTTTCTCTTTCTTTTTCTTTCTTTCTTTCTTTCTTTCTTTCCTTCTTTCTTTCCTTACCATTTTTCATTATAAAATAACACATGTCCACAGTTTTGGGGTATTTTCCAACAGTCAGTTCTCCAAACACAGCTGATTGGCCAATAATTCAATTATTTTTAAATTTAATTATTTATTATTATTGGAGGTAGAAGTGTCTATGAAGACACTCTGTGGGAGTCAGTTCGCTCATGGTCACACTCAGGGTGTCAGCCTTATTTTCATATTTCCTGTATTCTTGGCGCTCTGGCATTAGGGGGTCTTACAGACCCAGGGGAGACCACCCTTCTCGGAGCTATGCAGTTCTGAGAGATTGTAATGCTCTTCACCGGGAGCTTGTTTTATTTATTTATTATTTTTATTTGGGGGGGGGTTTTCATGTTCAAACCGACTTCTCCGGAGTCTACACCAACAATTACATCCTTATTCCCAGCTCCTACACCAAGCCTTAAGTCAACTTAAGGTCTCTTACTGGACAACCAGAACCCAATGCTCCGCCCGAAACCCGACAAGTGTATTCCAAGTAGAACCTCCCCCAAACTCCTCCTCTGCCTTGCCTGCCTCACAGAAACTCCAGCAGAGAGTTTTTCACTCTGTCTTAACACCACAGGTGCGTTCTTCATGACACCACAATAAAGGCAACTATCTTCTTCCTTCCAGTCCTCCCTTCATCTTCTCTGTACATTCCCACAGACGTGCTTAGCTTAGCATTTACCGTGGCCCGGTAATGGACATATTCAGCGGGTGGATATCCCGCCAATCATATAGCCAGCTCTACATGGCTTCTTTGTGAGGTATGGCTGCTGTTTTACCTGGAACGATCCCCTTGGCATTTATGAGAGCAGTTGGGTTGGTGACTAGAGTTAAACAGGCTTGATGGTGGCTCAGCTCCCTTTCCAGGCTGGTAGTTCCCTCAGGGATAATCGGTGATTGGGGAATCCTCCTGCATCAGCCTGGCAGCAGGAAGGTTCAGTGTGGAGGGCTTTGCTCAGGGTAGAGTGTGCACTGATCACACGCGGGGTCCTGGCTTCCATTCCCAGCTAGAGAGAAAAAAAATGAAGAGTTTAAATGCCACCCCTAAAGGAGCTCACTAGTAAGGGTTCCTCAGGAGGCTGAGGCTCTTACAAAATAACCAAGCTCCGCCCACACTCTGCCCCTGGCTTCATTTCTTGGTTTTTGCCCTCCCATACCTGGACCCCTTTCTTGGTATCCCAAGTGTGTGCACATGTGTGGGAACACACATGTGCACATGTGTGGGGACACCCGTGCACATGTGTGGGGACACCCGTGCACATGTGTGGGGACACCCGTGCACATGGGTGAATGCAGGTTAGCAGTTAGTTGTGTCTTTACTGATTGCTCTCCAGTTTATGTGTTGAGGCAGGCTCTCCCGCTGAACCCAGAGCTTGCCGGTTTGCAGGTCTAGCTAGTCAGTTTGCTGGGGAAGACCCCCTGTCTCTGGCCCCGATGTGGGGGTTGCAGTTGGGCTCCCACACCTGCCTGGCATTTACATGGCTGCTGGGGATTTGAACTCGGGTCCTCTGCTTGGGTAGCAGGTCCTTTTGCTGATGATCTGTCTTCCCTGCCCTCATCTAGATGAAGGTGGTATCTTGTTCCTGTGTGATTTTTTTTTCCCCTTTAGAGACACAGCTTGGAGAGACCAAAGCTCAGGTCAGATGCAATCTGAGCTTGGTCTGGCTTCAAGACCTGATCCAATACATTCTTTGCCTATAATTTAACTATTAAGACAGCAGCCGAAGGGTTAAACATCTTACTCCTTGCCTTCTCAGTTGCATTTTCTTGGACATCCCAGCACCTTGAGAGTTGGCCATTGATAACTTTTACCTTTAGTAGCTGATTGGGACACTGTGGCTGTGGCTTCATACCCTGAGTAACAATAAGGCCACTCCAGAATCTCTTCCCTTTCTATTTTTTCTTTTTCTCTTCCGAAGGCACATACTTCTGTGAGCCACAGCTGAGCTGTCAAGTCCTGCTTCTGATACCAGTTCTGAGGTGTTTTCCACACTGACAACCAAAGACGGCAGTTTAGCTGTTGAGTGTCTGTTTAGATCTGGCATTAATTCCCAGGGTTTGGACGGACACCATGGGTTAAGGCTTCCGTCTTGTAAGGGAGCCCCTGCTTCAGACATGAGCAGCAGTACAGAGCCCTTTGCAGCTTGGACGAATGCAGACATCGCCTTACTTTACTGTTACTGGTTTATTATAAATCATTTGACTCAGAAGCAGTCAAGTGGAAGAGCGCACAGGCCAGGGCTTGGGAGGAAGCTGCTTTCTCCAGGTGTGAGCCCCTCCCAGCACCTCCGCGTGTTCCCCAGCCCGGAACCTCTCAAGATTTTATTTAGATCTCCAGCCCTTCATGGTCTTTCCCAGAGATCAATGGGTGAGGCTGAAGATCCTCACTTGTTTTTTCTGTCCTCTGAGGTCCCTTGGGGTCCCAACCTAAGTCACCTCATTAGCATCAACTCATGAATATTGAAAGGGTTTTGTTGTGAAGCACATCTCCTTATCACTAAGAAAGCACAAGAGTTTTAGGAGTTGTTTGACAAGAAGAAAGAACAGGAATGAAGACCAAATACATCTTTGCAATGTGCAAAATCTGTAAAGTTCATAGAAAGCAAGAAGAAAAATATTTCAAAGCAAAACAAACAAACACACACACACACACACACACACACACACACAAAACGGCCAAAAGCAAGAAGGAGAAAAAAATCTGCATTCCACCTATTTAAACATTCTAGACTGCACGTTGGGGCTTTTGTTTGCAATTTTGTGTGCAATGAATTTCAGCATGGTGTACTTGTTTGCAATGCTCTCATATCATGCTGATAATTATGCTGACAAATCTCACCCACTGTTGCCTTGAGAATGTCACTGGGACCTTATCATCTAAAATACCACTTCTTTAGAGAAGGTTTCCCTGACAACCTAGTCAACCCTTTAACTGCACTTTATTCTGCAGTGATATCCCATCACAGATAGCCTCCTGCATCCATTAACTGTCGTTCTCTCTCCCCTCTTTCTTGCCTGGCATTTAATAGGTACCTCATGGATAGAAGGTGTGCGATAAATGTTTGTTGTATGACTAAAAGAGTCCTGGGTTAATTACTTGTGCGTCAACGTATTTCTCCGAAGAAAAGTATTTTCCTCTCAGACTCTTTCTTTTGCCCAATTGCTCAGGACCAAAAAATTGAGTTCCTCGTCTAAAATTTCTGAGATTCAAATCACAGCTTTAGCTCATATTCCTGATCTGCCGAGCTATACATTAATTCGTGCCAGTTTTTAACCACAGAGTCAGCAAATACTGCTGTGCAGGATGTGGTCATATGTGCTGAGGAAAGGCACATGGTGTATCTGATTCGGCAGCTTTCGGTGGGGACATCCATCGGGTTACATTCAGGATGAGGCGGAGCCGTAGTGGCTGTGCCCACACCTTTCTAGGCTTCCGAGTTCTGGTAGTCACCACAGTAGGCTCGTGTTTGGGATAACAGCAACCTCCACACAGAGGGTGGTCTGGGAACTGATGATCCATGATAGGATGTCTGCGGGGTTCAGAATGACCTCAGAGTCAGTACTCCGACACAGACATGAAAACAGTCTCCATGCAACAATGCACTCATAAGGCAGAGGCAGGAGGATCTCTGTGAGTTTGAATCTAGCCTGGGCTAATAGAGAGTTCCAGGCTAACCTTGGAGACATATATATATATATATATATATATATATATATATATATATATATAGTCTCAAACATTAAAAAAAATGAAATAACCAACCCAAATGCTGTAAGCGCTTAGCTTTCCAAGATGGTGGCGTCAGGAAATGTCACACGGTTCTTGGTAGATATTCAAGGTCGTGATATGTTACTTTAAGCGACTTGGGCATAAGGAAGAAACAGGGTAACATGCTCCTTTAAAATTGTCTTAGAAAGAAATTGATAGACTAACACCAGTGCTGAAAGATTATGTGCTCATGATTAACTTTCAAACTGACTCAGACCCTGTAAATGTCAAATGTGTGCGTGATTTGCCTTTGAAAAGGGTAGTCAGCAGGGCACACTGCTTTCAAAAAGGAAGATAATCAGCGTGTTCAGATTGTACATGCCAAACAGTACGAATTACAAAACTGAAGAACAACAGTAGCTGGGCATAGTGGCACAGGCCTGTGACCCAGAATTTAGGAGGTGCAGGCAGGAGGGTCAAGGCCGGCCTGGACCACATGATACTTCATCTCAAACTCATCATCATCATCATCATCAACAACAACATCACGGTGCATGTCGGTCCAATGTTGAAGCTAGAGTTAGGATTATATGTATAAATTTTAATTAGGGAGATGTAGCTATAATGTAGTAAGAATTATAGAAAACATTTAGAGAGTCCTGTATATTTAATTTTTATGGAAACATTCTTTTACATGTTCTTTGAAAGGCTGTAGAAGCTAAGACCTGTCTGGAGTGTGTTAAACTCAGACTAATCACAATTGTGTTTAATTTAGAGCTTAAAAGTGAAAAGAAATGTTCATCTTTATGTATTTTCAGATCCCACTGTATGACCACACAGACACCTGTTGCTCAAACAATATACATTTTAAAACCAATATTTTTAAAAACAATATTCTTAGGAACCCAGTGCAGAGGTTGGCCAAGTTTTTATCTATAAAGGGCCAGATAATAAATATATAAATATCTTAGGTTTGGTGGACCATATAACCTCATTAAAGACTTCTCAACTCTGCTGATACAGTGTAGATCAATCAGAGAAGACACATAAAGTGATAGGCATGGGTGTGTGACCAATAAAACTTTATTTATAAAGACAGACAGTGGGCGGGATTTGACTTGCAATCATAATCTGCAAGAAACTGCTCTTGTGGGGGTGGGGATTTAGCTCAGTGGTAACGTGCTTGCCTAGCAAGTGCAAGGCCCTGGGTTCAGTCCTCAGCTCTGTAAAAAAGAAAAAGAAAAAGAAAAAGGAAAAGAAAAAGAAAAAGAAAAGAAAAAGAAGAAAAGAAACTGTTTATGTAAACATCTGAAAGCGACACCAGTGAGGATTGTAACTTGATCATTTCTAAAATTAGGAAAATAGACATCCCTAATAATGATGGCTCATACCGCTGTAATTTACATAATCAAACAGACATAAGACCACATGTAGGCTAAAGGCTATGTTACTGCTCTGGTGCTCCCTCCTTTGTCCCTGAAGACACATGTCCGTGAGCCCGCACTGTTTACACCAGCTCAAGTTACTTCCCCACGAGTCCTCACACTGCCCGGCTCTCCCACACTGTGGTCTTAGAACTGAGGTTTTTGGAGTAAGTTTGGTTAGTAATTGTTTACATACCTAATTATGTTTTCCCTGGAACTATTTGTGTGTGTGTGTGTGTGTGTGTGTGTGTGTGTGTGTGTGTGTGAGAGAGAGAGAGAGAGAGAGAGAGAGAGAGAGAGAGAGAGGACACTGGCTGCTCTTGCAGAGGACCTGGGTTCCATTCCCAGCACTAATATGTTGGCTCGGGACCATCTGTAATCCTGGTTGGTTCCAGGGGGGTCCTTGCCCCCTTCTAGCCTCCAAGAGCACCAGGCATGCAGTTGATATGTGTAGGAAAACACCCAGACACATAAATGTTTTTTTTTTTTTTTTAAAGAAGCTTAGTTGCCAAACTTACATTTTTTTTTGAGGTAATGTTTTACTGTGTATGCCTGACTAGGCTCAAACTCACTCTGTACACCAGGCTGTCCTTTAACTCACAGA
This sequence comes from Apodemus agrarius, assembly GCA_964023405.1. Taxonomy (NCBI): domain Eukaryota; kingdom Metazoa; phylum Chordata; class Mammalia; order Rodentia; family Muridae; genus Apodemus; species Apodemus agrarius. The sequence goes on along the minus strand of OZ030015.1, from coordinate 85,006,336 downwards.
GATCCATCCCGACTGACTCCTGCGTGTTGGAGTAAAGGTACGTGCCACCACGCCCAGCAGCTCACATCCCTGTGAAATGGTGAGCCTCATCTGGATTGAAATGCACAATGAGTGAAAAGGTCAGAGTTGTGTTTGCGGAGTGGTCATTAGCATGTAAGGATAATTGTTGGTTCTCTCCTCTTGATGGCTAGTTGGAGCTGTCGTCTGACTGATGTGAGCTGCTAAACATCTGACGACTGTGTCCTAGCCACGTCTCTGAATACAAAAGATAACGGAATCCTCTTTTTAGATCTGAAATACCAGCAAGATGTTGTGAGGAGACAGAGTCATGGTGGACATTCTTAGTCAAGAACATACCGGTTAAAGTCACCCTGGGCAAGTGTGGCCCTAACTCCCATGGCCAGTGAGGTCACACTGGGCTAATGTGACCTTAACTCCCATGGCCGATGAGGTCACACTGGGCTAGTGTGGCCCTAACTCCCATGGCTAGCATCTTCGTATTCAGAGAAAGGAAGTGACATAGAAAAGAAAGTCCTGGTGCCCTCAGATGGGGTGAGGGGCTGGGTCTAGATGAGGCAGGGAGGACCTGGGACTAATCAAGGAGACAAAACTGTAATCAGGATAGATTAGGTTCGATTAAAACAAATCTATTTTCACAAAGGGTGGGGGGAGAAAAATTTAAAAGTAGCACATACCTATAATCTCACCACTTAGGAGGCAGAAGCCGGAGGATCAGGAGTTCAAGGCCAGCCTTGACAGCAAAATAAGTTTGAGGCCACTCTGGGTTGGGTTGTAAGACCCTTTCTCAACAAAACAAAACAAAACAAAACAAAACAAAACAAAACAAAACAAAACAAAACAAAACAAAACAAAAGCAAGCATTAAGTGGGAAGGTTGATCTGGGCTTGTAAGTTCCAGGGTCTCAGCCCAGGGCTGCTTAGCCTTATCGCTTTGGGCCCATGACAAGATGATCATGGCAGCGAGTCCAGCGGGACAAAGCTCTTCACTTCATGGTTGTCAAGAAGCAAAAAGAGGGAGAGGAAGGAGCTAGGACCCCATTAAACCCTTCAAGGATTCCCAGTGACCCACTTCCTCCCAGTGATACCAATAGCTCAACAACTAAGTCTTTGGGGGGGGGATTTTGGTTCCTAACCATAACAGTGGCTGATAGAGACTGCAAAAACCCAGTAAGACAGGAAATGCAGGACACTGGTGGCCTAACTCAGCGTCCCTAAAATTTCAAAGATGGAAAATAATTCTATTGGTAAGTGTACGTAGACTGGTGCCCTCACAACAGGCACGCTCATGGCCGACTCCTTCCATCTCCTGTGTGGGAAATGGAGATGTTAAGAATCCAGTTTCAGATCTAGGATCAAAGGAAGAACTGGGGTCTCAGTCATGGCCTTTCCACCCCGTTGGGAGGGTGCGCCATTGCTTCACGGTCTCTACCGGAAGTACCCTGGGCATGCTGAAGTCAAACTGCCTGTTCTAACCCTAGTTTTCAGAGACTTTTTTTGTTTGGGGGAGTCAGTTTTTCCCCCTTCACCATGCAGAACCAGGGATTGAACTCAGGTCCTCAGGCTTGGTAGCAAGCACCCTTGCCTGCTGAGCCATCTCTCTGGCCCTCAGTGTATCTATTTAGGCCTTGTCTGGTTCCAAGAGAAGATTTGAACTTGATACTTTGTTGAAAGGCCTTCAATATTTTCTGTGGCGGCACCTTGAGCAGAATCGTTTAAGATACAGATGGAAACTAGGAAAGTTAGCTACAAAAAAAAAAAAATCATCATTCTTTCTCCCTCAGAAAACATAGCTCCATGCCTCAGGGGCTTTCCATAGCCCAGTTTCCCATTTGGAGTGGGGAAGGACTGGAAGGGACCTCCAGCTGTAGTTCAGGCGAGCCTGTAACTCACCGTGTAACAAAAGGTAGCCTTCTACTTGAGGCTCAGGCTCAGGTTCCCAAGTGCTGAGATTACAGGCCCATGGCACACACATCTGACATCAGTGGCGAAGTCTTGATCCTTTTTGATGTCTATGATCATCTTGTGCTTATAAGAAACATTAACACAAGCTACTTTGATGCTGCCGAGGGGAAAAAGAACAAGCCACCTTTGTGGCTTATGGATGCTAATTATTCTGTATGTCAGTGTGTGGGAGGGGTGGTTGGAGCGGCTGGGAGAGACCAAGTCAGCTTCCCCTCTGTTCACCAAAGCTCCAGCGAGCGGTATCGCTCAGTGCACGCAAATGCCTGCCTTGAAAGGAAGTGCCACGTCTTATCAAAATATTACATCTCGTGAGCCCAGAGCACGGCCCCCTGCTCATGGGATGCAGGAGTTATCTCACAACATCAGCAGTGTGCCCCTGCAGAAATTCACTCCTTCTGTATGTGTTGTGATGGGCAGAGACTCACAGCTTCCCCCGTGTCAATTTGTGGTTGTGTCAGTGATAAAACCAAGACACGTCTCTCCTTGAATCTTCTTGACAAAAACAAAAGCATCTCTGAGTTTTCTTTCTTTCTTCCTTTCTTTCTTCCTTCCTTTCTTTCTTTCCTTCCTTCTTTCTTTTTTCTTTCTTTCTTTCTTTCCTTCCTTCCTTCCTTTCTTTCCTTCCTTCTTCCTTCCTTCCATCCTTTCTTTCTTTTTTCCTTCCTTTCTCTCCTTTTCCCTTTCTTCTTTCTTTCTTTCTTTCTTTTTCTTCCTTCCTTCCTTCCTTTCTTCCTTCCTTCCTTCCTTTCTTCCTTCCTTCCTTCCTTTCCTTCCTTCCTCCTTCCTTCCATCCTTTCTTTCTTTCCTTCTTTCTTTTTTCCTTCCTTTCTCTCCTTTTCCCTTTCTCCCTTCTTTCTTTCTTTCTTTCTTTCTCTCTCTCTCTTTCTTTCTTTCCTTCTTTCACCAACCCACAAAGCACAGTTAAGTTAAAGGAATGTTATCTACAGAAGAATAAACAGTTGAAAGGGTTAAAAGAATAGCCATCCACCTGCTGTTTCTAGGGCTCCTTGGGGAGACCGCCATCTCTTTTCACCGTGGTCTCTGTGGTATGGCAGTACTGGCCTCTCTTCTTAGCCGGGCTGATGGACACATGACACCCACAGGAGCATGCATGTCCCAGCAGCGGCTCCTGCCAAGTGAATTCTGGGCTCAGTGAACTTTGGCATTAGCTAGGGAAACTGGTCCATGATGGCACTCTGAGCAGTTTGCCACCCTGTGAGGAAACCCTGCTGAGGGACAGAGGGGACCCCGGCGGTGTGCCAGAGCCAGCATATAAGTCACTTGTGAAATCTTCAGGAGTTTTGTGAGCTGGCAGGCTTTGCACTGGTGGCTTGAAACTGGCTGTGGCAGAGTGTTTATAGCACCAAGATCAGCAAGCTGCGGGGAAGCCTTTCCCCACGCTCCCCAGCTCGCGGCTAGACGAGGATCTGAACACACTCCTACCTGGCTCTCAAGCTGCGTGGGGGTGGGGGGCTGTTATTTCTTTAAAAAATATTTATTTATTATACATGAATACAGTGTAGCTGTCTTCAGACACACCAGAAGAGGGCATCAGATCTCATTACAGATGGTTGTGAGCCACCATGTGGTTGCTGGGAATTGAACTCAGGACCTCTGGAAAAGCAGTCAGTGCTCTCAACCACTGAGTCATCACTCCAGCCTCCCGGGCTGTGATTTCTAATTATTGCAAAGAACAATGATGTGAGAGACAAGATCACTCTACTAACATAGCAAGTAGGATGAAGAATTTATACAGTGTAGAGGTCTCATTACTGTGGAGTTAATGAATGTAGTCCATGTTGTGTGGACTGTCACGAAAGGCATAAAGCCAGCGCAGAGGCATTCAGCCTAGGCACAGTTGCCATGAGGTACGCGTCACTTAAAAATTTCTAAAGACGACAGGCGGTGGTGGCACATGCCTGTAATCCCAGCACTCTGGGAGGCAGAGGAAGGCGGATTTCTGAGTTCGAGGCCAGCCTGGTCTACAGAGTGAGTTCCAGGACAGCCAGAGCTATACAGAGAAACCTGTCTCGAAAAAAAACAAATCCAAAAGACCAAAAAAAAAAATCTCTAAAGACTCACATGGCAGCTACTGACTACCCACTCCCGTGGGATAAGGGATAATCACCACCATGTAATAGCTCCATTCTGACTATCTACACTGTGTTATGGCAGAGACCTACTGCGGGTTATCATGCCCTAAAGAATTTTCCTCCTCCTCCTCCTCCTCCTCCTCCTCCTCCTCCTCCTCCTCCTCCTCCCATTCCTCCTCCTCTGCCCCCTCCTTTTCTTCAAAAGGAAGGTCCCAGTCTAGCTCAGAACTCATTATGTTATCTAGGCTGACCTCAAACTTAGAGTGATTCTCCTGCCTCAGCCTCCCAAGGGATGGAACTATAGACACATGCCATGAACCTATTTGTATTCTTTAATATCAGAGTTCTAGGTAGACAGTAAATGTCCATGTTTATTACTTTCATTTCTGCCTTTCCACTTATCTACCCATCCATCCATCCATCTACCCATTCATCTATCTATCTATCATCCATCCATCTTCCGGTCAATCCACCCATCCATCCATTTGTTCATCCATCCATCCACCCACTCATCCATCCATCCATCCATTCACCCATTTATTGATCCATCCATCAATTGACCCACCCATCCATCATCCATCTACCCATTCATCTATCAATCTGTCCATCATCCATCCATTCATCCATCCACCCATCCACCTATTCATCCATCCACCCACTCATCCATCCATCCATCCACCCACCTGTTCATCTGTTCATTCATCCCAGCATTGTCCACAAGTGCTCACTAGACAATTGTTCGATCAAGTGATGAGCATGTAAAGACATCTTGGTGACGTGATTTGGGTTGGGGGAGTACTGAACCTTAGCCTTGAGCCATTTTTCTGGCCCGACAATATGATCTTTGTTAGCAATGATCTTCAAACCTTGGTGGGTGAGAATGGTTTTAAGAAAATTAATTTCTAGGTTCTCGGTTTCAGTGTGTTCTTTTACTGAAACTGGCCCTACATCCCTGCTGGGATATTCTCCTTTCCCAGCAAGCCTATTCCAACTCATAAAAGAAAGGCTCACCTTTTATCATCATTAAGGTGACAACTTCCACAGTGACTATCTAACTATCCTTTTGGATATCAAGAGACAAAGGCAGGGGAGTGTGAGCTTGAGGCTAGCCTTGGCTACATAGCAAATTTCAGTCCAGCTGGAAGAACAGAAAGACAAATTTCTTAATAAAGAGAAAGAGATTGCTAATTATTTCCATTTGTATGCTTGTTAATTACTAAATAAGAACTATAGTTATATTGTTTAATTAATTTCATGCTAATTATTGTCATGATAATATGATGAAGAAAAGCATTGAGCATACCTACAAGCCTTATACTTGTAATCTGTTGAAGCAGAAGGATCACTGTGAGTCTAGGCCAGCCTGGGCTAGATAGTGAGTTCCAGGACAGCCCTGCCTCAAAAATTATAAAAAATAAAAATACAAAATTCAATACACAGAGTTTTTTTTACATGTGGCATCTCATTGCAACAAAAAATAAATGAAGATTATTTAACTCATGTCATTTTAGTGAGGAAGCATACACCAAGATGTTTCTAGTATGTAAGTACAGAGCAATAGAGATTACAGCTCATAAGAGCAGAGCATTAGGATAAGATTTTATTGGGAAAGCGAACTGGAAATAGAGGTCATGGGGAAATTCTATTTTTTCCCTGAGACAAGGTTTCTCTATGTGGTCCTGCCTATCCTGGAACTCGCTCTGTAGAACAGGCTGGCCTCCAACTCAGAGATCCTCCTGCCTCTGCCTCTCCAGTGCTGGAATTAAAGGTACATGCCACCACTGCCCAGCTTCCTCTATATATTTTAAGAAGCTTATTTATATGATTGTTAATTTATGATGGGATAAATCTCATGACTGACACTGCTGTTCACTAGACACGTTTTTACATCTATTAATTATTTATCATGTGTGGTCAGAAGGTAACTTGCTGAGGCTGACTTTCCACCATGTGGGCTCCAAGGATTGAACTCAGATCATCAGCCTTGGTGGCAAGCCCCTTTACCCACTGAGCCATCTCACCAGCCTGGATACTTTTTAAAAAGATGTGGTATCAGCTCCATCTGTAGCCAATGGGACGCATGCTATAGATGTGGCCCATCACAGACTCATAAGTTTACTTAAAAAACAGACATTTTGCAAATTTTTTGTAGCCCAGTTCTGCGATTCTCAAAAGTAAACGTTGTAAGTGACAAAATTGACACATGTTTTCTGCTGAGTTAGAGAAAAATATATATAGTTGTGAAAAATCATGAGATTTTTCACAACTAGCATATATTATATGAGATAGACCCAACCCCTTCCTTCCTTCCCTCCTTCCTTCCTTCCTTCCTTGTCCCCCCCCCACCTTAGTGTTGGGACTTGAACCCAGGTCCTTGCTCAGGTCTTGTAGGCATTTGACCCCTGAGTGACACTCCTAGCCTGGCCCTTTCTCCTCTACAGTCCCCGAATCTATCCCAGGACCATCTTTAATTTTCATCTCTTGCTGATCAGACTGTTTGTCTTTCTTGGTTTTGATGTTTTGAGTGCTTTATCCATACAAAAAGCGATGAATGGAAATTAGGAAAACAATTTTTAAATAGTCAGCCTCCCTGGACTCTTTGGTCAGGTGGTC